>CAWUFW010021977.1:0-107038 GCA_963921515.1 Calotriton arnoldi | reverse complement strand
GACACCTTCGGAGTCGTGAAGACTCGATTGAAGAAACAGTGAAAAAATTCACAAAAGAGATAGTCAAAAAGTGACTAGGGCACTGCTCTTCCCGGATCTGCGCTTACTGGCGCAGAAAAAGAAGAACTGACGTCAGCGCGCAGGGGCGGCGTCTAAGTACTGCCCGCGACGTCATCCCGGCGATCACGACGCAGACGACGGACGTGGAGCCGCACGACGCCGCCTACCGACGCGCAAGGGTACTGCTACGCAGAAAACTTTCCGGATCCAGCCTGACGCCTGGGGATATTCTAAGGTAAGGAATCAGTCACTAACGTGTCTCTTTCAGATATAACATAACAGTATAACTGCACCACAATTCAATCGCACTGCATATTTATAAAAAGTGAACATGCTACAAGACAGCGATGAAAACAAGATACAACCCCAATTTTAAAAGGGTACCAACATACCCATTCAAGTCCTCGTCTCAATTCTAGGCTTCAGTATTTGTGGAGTGAACCTGGTTCCACCACCCTCCTCAAATATTCTTGTATTTTCAAGGACACTCCCCAATTTTATACACTGTATCTTCAGCTATTGCACAAATATCCATGCCTCTAGACCCCTCATCCATAGCCGGGGCGGTGGGGGTCTTCCAATGTAGCTTTATGTCCCTTTTGGGATTAAAAGGCTAGTAGATGCCAGTATTGTCCATGCCCATTCTCCACCTTCAGCTGTCATTAACCCAAGCAGGGCCACTTGGGGTCTTTAATGAGTGGCCTCCTACTGACCGGTTCTAACGCATTGTGTTCTCTCGACCAATAGGACTGAATCACCGGACACTCCCACACGACATGGATGAAGGTGCCCTCAGTTGAGTGTTATCCAAGGCATATACCATGCTTCTATCCATCTTGTGCAGCTTGGAGGGCATATAATATATTTGGTAAAATACTTCAACTGTATCAGGCAGAGGCGAGCAGATATACTCAACCATGTTATCCTTCACCCAGTCATCCTCTTTCAACTGTCCCAAATCATATTCCCATTTATCTTTTAGAGATTGAAGGCGATCTGGGGTGTTCACAACTACAGCACTATAAATGCAGGGAATACCTTTAGTCTCTATCTTTTTTAATACTTAGTGTCAAACAAATTAAATGTAGGAACTTCAAAGAGGTCAGCCTTATGGTCCTCCATAATTGTGCCCGACGTTTAGGTATTGGAAAACTGTGAATTATGCAAATTGAATTCCACCCTCAGTTGATCGAAGGACTTCATGTGACGTGTCTCCCATATATCTCCCACTTTGCATAACCCGATGCCCTCACAGGCACTAAACACAGTGTAAATGGCCACCGACGACAACCAGGTGCCATGCCACAAGGGTGTCTCTTTGGTTATCAGTTACTGCCAGCCCATCAACTTCAATGCCTGATACCAGCAATCTAATGGGATCCTGGTGATCGATTGGAATGCCAGAGAGATTCTGCCCCGCACTTCTGTGATAGAAGGTGAGGAATCCTTACCTTCTTTCTTGATGAAAATAATCTTTCTTTCACTGAGGAGCAGCCAGCCAAAGGTTTCCTCTGCTTGTTGCACTTATGTGTAATCACAGATGCACAGGTGAAACATTTTCAAACATCAGGTCAGATTTTGGAACATAGCGCCTGAGCACCTCAGACTATGTCCACCCTACAAAGATTGCCAGAAAGACTCCATGTTTTTCTTCATCTTGACTTAATTACATTGGCTTGGAGGCATTATGATGACAGAGCTTAGAGATGTGGTTATCTCTAGTCAGCAATATAAATTTTTATCATCAATGGATGATTCCAGCAACAATAAGTACCAGAGACCATATGTAACACATTTTCTATGTGGCAAACCTTCAATGTCTCCATTTATTATCCCTGTACCTATTTATTGATGAATGAATGAAATACTTCTTGCATAGCGCTAACAGCAGGTTGAAGAACGTCCCGGCGCTTAACCAGTAGGGAGACACTGACCAGTAGATTTACCTTGATTAAACAGAAAAGCCTTCAAGTCTTTTCTAAACCATGATTTCGAGTCTAATTTCCTAAGCTGTTCCAGAGTTTATCAGCCTGATAAGAGAAGGCACGACTCCCTGTTCTAGCTCGCTTTACGCCAGGTAAAGCCAAGAGCATCTTACTGCTGGATTGCAAATCTATTCCTGGCCTGTACCAACTAAATCTCGGCTGGAAAAAAAAGCAGACCCTTCTTGTGAATTGCTCTGAATGTGATCTGCAGAGCTTTAAAGGTGATTCGCTTTACCACAGGAAGCCAATCCAGCTGTTTGAGACCCCCGTCTAATGGAGTGACTTGTCGGGATCCCTAAAAGAAGATGAGCTGCAGCATTTTGAACTGTCTTAAGTTTGTGGAGAGATTTGGCAGAAGTACCTAAGAAGAGGGAATTAGAGTAATCTAATCGGGAGGGTAATAGGGCCTTTACAATTAGTTTCCTGGTACACTCCGGTAAACATTTTAAAAACTTGGATAAAGATTTTAACAGTCCAAAACATGCATCCATATTTACCAATAATTAACCTTTGAGGGTCTGCTAAAAATAAGTTAAAACATTTTCTTGTCCATTTCTCTTAAAATATTTCATTTACAAAGGGAAGGAGAGATTTCTATGGTGTATTCCCTTAGAAAAGCCAGTAAACTGTTTATTTACAAAGAACCAATAGGCATACAGGAAAACATCACCACTTGCAGACTGCGGGATCACACTACCCAAATCTTCTGGAAAAAACACCTCTCAGAAAAGATATATCCAACTGACATGAACATGCTGTAGCACAGACTATGGCCAGAAAGATTGTTACCTCAGAGGTGGAAAGAGAATGGAGCGAAATGCTGTAACACGTTCATGCAATGAAGTCTCCGATAGAACAGTCTCAGTGTAAGATACACTCACAAGAAAGGTCTGCGAGTCGGCCAAAGACCTTAAAAGTCAAATTCAATGTAAGAGACTCTTGCTTTGTGCAGAAATGTTGGGAACACGTTCGTTGAATGCCAGTCTCCTTGTTGCAAAGCAGTAAGAGTTAGAAGCAAACCTAGCACAATAGTCAGAAAGGTAGGGTACATTTTTGCATGGCGGTGTCACAGTGAAGGATATACACTTTGCACATAAGTGTTATGGACACATCCCCAAGTCATTTCTAATAAAACCAGCAGTGTGTATTAGGAGAACTTGCCTTGCATGGCATTCTTATGAATATGGACGTGCAAACCATAATGCAAGGTTGGGTTCGCTTGCCTCGTCCTCAATGACTACGTTCACTCACCTCGCACTGCAGTCTCTGCACAGCCCTTGGGGATGTTTGTGGCCAGTGCCAGCTCCACAAGGTTCACTTCTCGGTCCTCAACGAAGAAAAGCTCTCCATCCTTGATCGCACGGAAGGGAAGAACATCCTGGGAGCCATAGCCACACACTGCCTGTGGGAAGAGGGATCCTGCATGAGCAAAGGACTATAAACCCTTAAATAAGCCCTCTAATCATACTGTCATCCTAATTCCTATATCTCTCTGTTGCTCTCTCCTGCTCGGTCACTCTATCCGCTCCACTTCCCTCAGCTTCCCTTGCCTGCTGCTGCCATAGTACCTCAGCGGCCTGTCTGGCTTGGCTTCTTCATCTGAAGGGGACTACACAACCTCATGCCCCCCCGAGATGCCGCTTCCAACACCCGATCAGCAGATAATGGTTCTAAGCAGAGTTCATTCAAACACATAATTCAATAATTTACATTGCCATATTTTAGTTTAAAAAATCTATTATTTCAATATGAAAATCAGTTCACACAACTAAATTGCACTAAAACAATATTTTTAAATATGTGTAGGTAAAAGAAAATTCAATCATGTGCTCCATGATTGTGAAGACCCTCAGTGCTGGATACTGTGTCAAACATATGTGACAAAGAATAATAGCTATATGACCAATGAGCTAAAGTAGGCAACTTTGCAGTCGGTTATTTCAACTATGCAATGTTCAAATAAACTCAAAGATCTAGTTCACAAGCGGGAAACTGTATGACGTTTCAACTCAAACCGGAGTAGACAAGTCATCATCAGGATACAAAATATGGTCCGAGGGACAATTGAGGGTGACCAAATGGTCCAACAAGAGGTAAAAAGGTTTTCAGAAATGTGAGCACCAAATCAAATATAGCAGTTGGTTGCCTGCAAAGGGACTGTGAGGGTCACACGGCCTGTGTCAGTGCCGATTTGAACATTCTCTTTTTTCAGCCTTGCTGTGTGGAGCAAGGGCTCAATTTGATTTAATGCTCACTTATTTCCATGATTAATTAAAGTCCATGTTACTGAAGCAGTAGCTGTTGCTCATCATGTATAAAACTTAGCGTGGCAGAACTCCCTCCGGGATAGCAAAATGAAAATGCAATCCAGGACACCATGTAAATCAAGGATTCCCACAACGGTATAAATGGAGAATGCAATTCTGGACATCATGCAAGTTGGAACTCCCACACAGCCCCCTCACTGCAAGCTAGCAGCCCCAGTAATTGATGTGGAGGCATAAAGCAAAGATGTGTTGGAGAGACCTAGAAGCGTTGCTGGTATTCACATAAACCAGTGCTTGTCACATTACAGCACCTCTCAAAATATTCCTTTGTGATGCTTGGCTTGCTAACTTATGCTTTCCCTACTCCACATCTTCTTTTGCTCACTGGTCCTTGTCTAATCGGACATGTCAATTTTTGTCTCGAGTCTGGCATTTTAAATGGACTACCTCTATAACAAACTATAAACTGCTTATGTCTGAATCTCCTCCAGAATGTTACATGCTTTTCTACAGACTCTAAAACAGAGTATGAGGACAGATTCAGTGTATGGGATGTCTTCAGAACCGACAGCTTCCAGAATGCTGAGTAAACACTGAAATGAATATTAAAATGGCACTCAAAGAACCTATTCAATCTCTATTATACCAAAGTGGTCACAAATGCCATAGCTGGTAAACTTTAAAGGGATACTACAGAACTTATACAGAACTATGTTGAGTTAACCACAAAATGCATGCAGACAGTGGGTTATATTATACTAATGTTGATCATCCAAGAGAAACTGAATTAAATATATTAAGAAATGTTTTCAAAAGAATATATTTTAAATAATATACAAAATAAAAAACATTATAGGCATAGATTTTTCCTCTCTTCCTTATGGAGCTGAATTTGCGATTGGTCTCTAGACCACCCAATGGGGGGGGGGTGTAAGTGGCAGATGCTCTCTCTCATAGGAGAGTCCTTATTTAAATGTGTGTATCTTAGTTCATTCAAATCTTCATTTTGAGAATTTGGCCCTGGTCAAAAAATTGTTTGGTTGGATTAAATGTTTCCATGTTGTTCCTTTGCATACTAAATGACATGGGCTGAATATCATTTTCTTTCATTCCTGTTCCATGGTTGGACTACTTCTCCGTCACCCTTTCTGACATTATTATTAGGGCGCAAAGGTGGGGATAACAAGATAAGCTTTTCTTGAGAGCTACTAATATTGAAAAAAAGATTACAGCAGAAGCTTTACAAATTTTGTAGCCACAGCAACTATATTATCTGATCGTCAGCTGGTCTCAGAGCAGTATGATACTCTGGTCTGGCTTTACACCACATTGCACTTCTAGTCACAAGACTTCACAAGCAGTAGTTGCTTTTCTCCTGATCTTGCGGATCTAAAACATCCTTGCGGAATCTTGAGGGCCCTTGGCGTCCAGTCCATGACCCTGCTAGTAAAGTTAATAGCTTAGGCTTAATCATGCATATGAGTGTGCTGAGGGTACGGTAGCAGCTTATTTATCCCAAAACATTCTTCTGCCCTTAACACGACCGCATCTATTTTCACCTCCCTGAGGGAAATAAGGGACCCTGCTAGACTTGCTGACCTATTAATTTTCTACAAGAAATGTTATGTTATTACAGAGTTCTTTGATGGAAAAAAGTCCCATCTCCTCTACTCTAGACACTAGGAATGAAGAGTTACACCAGCTCTTTCTCATCCCCACCCTGCTTAACCCTATTGAGTTATCTGCAGTTTGCCTTTTAAGTAAAGAGGATGTTGAGTAATTTGCTTCATAGCAGCAGAGTGCCTGGTTAATCTACAGACTTTGGATTAAACATTATGCAGCCATGCAAACCTTGGTTCTGAAATTAAGAGAGTGTCCATGTACCCAACCCTAACCCACCCCATCCCCCGCTCTTACTTTTACACATTGGCTACTGCTCAAGAAATGTATGGTCTTTAAAGCCCTGTGCCTGGATCATAAAGCAGTTGACGCTAAGGAACACTCCATTCTTGACATGTTTTTTCACTTGCATAAGTAAAGTCACTATCTAAGCTCTGCAGACCAACTTCTTTTGACAGTCCCCAAGGTCAAGCGTAAATTTCTAGGCGGAATGCGCTTTTTCAAGAGCAACAGCAGTGAAACTGAACTCTCTCCCCCTTGTCCTATGTCAACAGTATAATGCTGTGGAGGACTGTCAGATATTTGTTAATTTAAGCTGTTGTTTTTTTGTTGCAGTGCCGAGAAACCTATTAAGGTGAATGATGCAATTTACAAAACCCAACAACATAACATAAATGCATCTTGGATTTTATCACACACATCCATACATCATTTGCCTACATGTTTAACTCCCTCAAGATAGTCCAACGCAAACCCACATCTAACACATCTGTTCCCGATCTCTATATAACTGCACAATAAAGGTCATCAAAACAGTAAGTGTTATTCAAAAGTCATTGTGGGACATGGTTATCAAGAATTTCTAACAAGCTAGTCGATGTAACTGTTTTATTGCCCAACTCTTTTCCATGTTCACTTCTTAAAGGAGGAAGAAATTAAATAAATTGAATCCATATGCATGTAGCCTCAATTAGAGGTAAAATATGTGCTACCACTTGAGGACTGGCCGAGGGCATTCACATTCACAGCATGAAGAACAGTGAGTGAGCCCCAGAGTTATATATTCCTGCTCTGGAAGAAGGGTACTACAACAGACTACGGTGGTCTCTTGCAGCTATACATATTTTTACATAAATTCTCATTGAAACACTTTATTGACTCTCTAGACATTGGGCTGTCATCTCCCTTTTTGTTAGTACAAAGAAGGCTGAGGTACGTGTTAGCTTCACTCCATTTTTTCCTTTGGCTGTGCAGCCCTTGCTCCCAAATACATGGCTTGGTGAAAGTCGGTGAGAAATTTTGTTGACTATTGTTTACTCTGATTGTAAACATTTTCATATGTGAAATGCAGCTTTTCACTTTACTCGTGCATGGAATCTGGACTTCCAGTATCACGAACTGATCACCTACAGAGAGCACATAATGCAGCTGTAAGATCAGTTTTTGGCCTGAGCAAACAAAATTATGGTGTGCAATCTGAAGAGCTTTACACTGGTTGAGTGTGTTAACTAGCATCCGCTTCAAGATCAGTAGCCAGCCCTTTAAATGCCTTAAACCCTAGCACCGCTCTATTTAGATTCAATTCTTTAGCCCTGTACCCATAACAAAGACCTCTTCAGCAGAAGTCAGGCCTTAATCACAGAACCAAAATGTAACGTTAATTACACAGGATTGCTCGCTCCTTCCTGGTTATTGGAGTTTGGTTTGGAACACACTGCCGACTGATGCAAAACAGGCACCCTCTCTTACTAGCTGTTACCTTTAGTTGTTTGGTTAGCATGTTTGGTTAGCAGGCTATTTAAGACCATAATCAAGGGATCCAGCTGGGGAATGTACGCTTTATGAATGCCATCAGTCAGTCAGTCTGAAGGGCAGCACAGCACAAGGAACGTGGTAGGGGAACAGCTCCTACATGTGTCTTTCATATCACAACTTTCTTTTTGATGCCCTCAGAGTCTTTCTATCTTTTTCACGGATCCCTCAACGTCAAAGTGGAGCCTCGAAGTTAGAAGACATATATGCCACCCAGTTTTGGCCCCAATAAAGGTCCTTGGAGCCTGCTGTGTGCCATCAATTTTGAGGAGAGTGCTCAACCTCAAGCTTCAATGATATGCAGACGCTCGCTACTGAAAAGGGTACTCATGTCAATGAGATTTAGTTCCTTGATTTTGAGAGGAACATGGCAAATTCCTCAAGTTTGCAAGGTCTGTGCAAAGCACAAGACTGTAATCATTCACAGTGTCCTGGTTAGCATAAGCCATATACCACTGGAATATTCTTGCTAGCAATGAAGGGTCCATGCAAAGAAGGTCTTATGTAAAATGCTGAGTGACTCGACTAGAGCTGTGCATGACAAACAACCAGTGTACGGCACAGTAGGCAGCAGTTATCTGATCACTCTGACCGTCAGGTAATAAGGCTTTAGGGGGCTGGAGTGTCTGTAACTTTGTCAGTAATGAAGTAGACAGAACCAAATACAATGCTATTTGAGTAGATACAAATACGTCTGACACTTGGACGATAGGACTATGGTTCAGATATTTCATAACCCCCTTCAGTTTTTTTGGGGTGAAAAATCAGTATTTACCACACTATTATTATGTTTGTTATTGCTAATTAGCACTTGTATTATACACACATGAGAAACCAGATTGGCTGTGGTTAATTGAGAGTCAAAGTTATACCAAGATGTTTTACATATGCCACAAGCTAGGTGTGCCTGGTTCTTTCCGTCGGATGTCTGCTGGTCAAACAAATGCGGGCCTCTTTCTATCAAAATGTCTATTTTAGTGGGGTTCATCTTTAGACAGGTGCTCCTGATCTAATGATTATTGTCTGATAGACAGCTGAAGGGTCAGAGTCTGATCAGAAGGAGAGTGTTGGCCACAAAGTAAAAAAAAAAAAACACACTATGACTTGTGTATGTATCACTTTTGCTGGGATGACATGACTTGGGATTGCTGCATGTGTGTCCTTGCAACCAGAGGGATTTTCACTTGGACTTAGTCTCTCAAACAGTTACTGAACTATCCGGTTTTGAACTTGCAACTTCCAATGTTACACAGCATGTCAGAAGGCCATGCTCTACATGGCTTGAAGATGCTGTGCCTCACTGCCCTTTTAAAAAAAAATATTTTAATCTTGTGTGAACGCAGCAATCTCTAAGTGCAGTGGCCGCGATTAACATTTTTACTATGCTTCTCATTAGCAAAGGTAACTTCTGTTCACAAGGGCGATTACCCACACTAAACCCGCAATTAGTCTGGGATAACTACAGTTTCCTCATTCAAGGCTAAGCGATGTATAGGAGGGCAAAACTATCCACCAAAACAAGTAACACCCAGAGAAATGTTGTGCGCAGAATGGATTCACTGTGAGTTTTGTGAAACTGTCTAGCTTCGCAAAGTTTGGTGGTTTTACAGTTTCTGGGGTGTTTCATCAACGTGTTTCGTAGTTCATGAGGGTTTGGGGGTTCGTGAACCACATGCTCTACAGAGAAATGACAAAGCTTTCATGAAATTTCATTTAACAGCCGCCCCACCGCTCTTATCTGCACCAGCTGTCACTGCTGGTAGATAGCATTGTTCGGCTCCACGTGGTGTCGTCCGCACCGGAAGAGACATTCACCGAGCCTATATAGACGTCACCTAGGCGCGCAGAACGTCAGTTAATTTTCGCGACTTTCCACGCCAGAAGCGCGGAGCCACGAAGTACTCTGACCACTAGGGTGGTAAACTAGGGCCCTGAAAGGGAAATACCCTGTTCCTAGAAATCCGTTCGCAGAGCGTGGAGGATTGGTGGGTCAGCAAGGAATCTGTGGCTAGAAAGACTCTCTACCAGATAAGGTGTTACTGAAGGTAAGCAACTTGTTCATCTGATAGAGACTTCTAGCTGCAGATTCCTTACCTTAGAATAGATACCCAAGCAATATCTCCCCGGAGGTATGTCTAAGGAAACAATTTCACAAGAGGAAGTCCTGCGAAACCGAATGGGCAAAATCCCCATCTCTACGGACCTGACTGTCCAGACCGTAATGTTTAGTGAATGTGTGCAATGAGGCCCACGTTGCTGCCTCGCAGATATCCAGGACCGAAACTCCGCAAGCTAACGCAGTGATAGCAGCTTTAGCTCTGGGGAATAAGCATGCAAAGCCTCAGGGGGTTGCTTTTTGCCCAGTGCGTAGCAGATTTTGATGCAGAGCACGATCTATCGGGAGATGGACCGCTTCTGCCTGCCCTGTCCTTTCTTCGCTTCGACATACCCCACGAAGAGTTGGTCGTCCACCCTGAACTCTTACCTGTGGTCAACGTAGAACAACAATGCTCTTTTTGGGTCCAAACCGTGAAGTCACTCCTCTTCCTTAAAGGGTAGAGAGAGCGTAAAAAGTAGGCAGCGTGATGGTTTGGCCTATGTGAAATGGAGTGACCACTTTCGGAAGAAAGGAAGCTCTCGTACGAACCACCAGTTTGTCTGGGTAGAGGTTAACATAAGGCGGCTTGGATGACAAGGCCTGAAGCTCACTGACCCTCCGGGCAGATGTTATTGCCACAAGAAAGGGCGCCTTGATGGTAAGAGGCCTGAGTGGCCAATTGTGCAGAGGCTCAAAGCGAGCACACATAAGGAAGGTGAGGACGAGAGTGAGATCCCACTGAGGCATAACTAAGGGAGTGGGAGGAAACATATGTTGCAAACCTTTCAAAAACCTATGTACAATAGGGGATTGGAAAAGGGAAGATTGGTCAGGCAACCGAAGAAAAGCAGAAATTGCAGATAAATATACTTTAACAGTGCCCAGAGCAGAGCCCTGCTAGGCAAAGGCAAGAACAACAAGCATTGGCATAGCCAATAGGTCTCGCCTTTGGGGCCTTATAAGTGTTTAGCCAGAGCTATTGACTTTGCCAATGTCTTCAAGATGTGCTGTAGAGAAGTGTGGCTACTGTGCAGCATGCTGAAAAGTTATAATAATAAAAGTGTCAGAAGCATTTTTGTTACTTTATATATGACCAAGAAGGCATTATGTAAAACTGAACGACCATATTAAAAAAAGTATTTACAATAAAAAATTTCCTCAGTTTTCTTTTGTTGTTGCAATGCTGGCAACTTGTTTCTGCCTATTGCAATGGTTGTTTGGTAAAGCTTTTTTTTTTGAGGGGGCATAAACAATCGGAGGGTGAAGGTTGGGAACTAGTACCTGTATTATAACACTAGCAGCGGCCAGACGCTAGGGGAGAATCAACAGATGCCAGATTCCGAGAGCAGGCTGAGGTGGTGCTGAGTGATGCTGAGGTGGTAGTGGTGGTGTGGCGGCGCCGAGCGATGCTGTGGCGGCGCCGAGCGATGCTGTGGTTGCGCCGAGCGATGCTGTGGTGGGGCCGAGCGATGCTGTGGTGGTGCCGAGCGATGCTGTGGTGGTGCCGAGCGATGCTGTGGTGATGCTGAGTCATCCTGTGGTGGTGCCGAGTCATCCTGTGGTGGTGCCGAGTCATCCTGTGGTGGTGCCGAGTCATCCTGTGGTGGTGCCGAGTCATCCTGTGGTGGTGCCGAGTCATCCTGTGGTGGTGCCGAGTCATCCTGTGGTGGTGCCGAGTCATCCTGTGGTGGTGCCGAGTCATCCTGTGGTGGTGCCGAGTCATCCTGTGGTGGTGCCGAGTCATCCTGTGGTGGTGCTGAGTCATCCTGTGGTGGTGCCGAGTGATGCAGTGTTGTCGCTGAGTGATGATGTGGTATCGCTGAGTGATGATGTGGTGTCGCTGAGTGAAGCTATGGTGGTGCTGAGTGATGTTGTGGCGCTGAGTGATGCTGTTGTGGCGCTAAGTGGTGCTGTGGTTGTGCTGAGTAATGCTGTGGTTGTACTGAGTGATGCTGTGATGGCGTTGTGATGCTGTGATGGCGTTGAGTGATGCTGTGATGGCGTTGAGTGATGCTGTGATGGCGTTGAGCGATGCTGTGATGGCGTTGAGCGATGCTGTGATGGCGTTGAGCGATGCTGTGATGGCGTTGAGCGATGCTGTGATGGCGTTGAGCGATGCTGTGATGGCGTTGAGCGATGCTGTGATGGCGTTGAGCGATGCTGTGATGGCGTTGAGCGATGCTGTGATGGAGTTGAGCGATGCTGTTGCGGTGCTGAGCGATGCTGTGGCGGTGCTGAGCGATGCTGTGGCGGTGCTGAGCGATGCTGTGGCGGTGCTGAGCGATGCTGTGGCGGTGCTGAGCGATGCTGTGGCGGTGCTGAGTCATCCTGTGGCGGTGCTGAGTCATCCTGTGGCGGTGCTGAGTCATCCTGTGGCGGTGCTGAGTCATCCTGTGGTGTTGCTGAGTGATGCTGTGGTGGCGCTGAGTGATGCTGTGGTGGCGCTGAGTGATGCTGTGGTGGCGCTGAGTGATGCTGTGGTGGCGCTGAGTGATGCTGTGGTGGCGCTGAGTGATGCTGTGATGGCGCTGAGTGATGCTGTGATGGCGTTGAGCGATGCTGTGATGGCGTTGAGCGATGCTGTGATGGCGTTGAGCGATGCTGTGATGGCGTTGAGCGATGCTGTGATGGCGTTGAGCGATGCTGTGATGGCGTTGAGCGATGCTGTGATGGCGTTGAGCGATGCTGTGAAGGCGTTGAGCGATGCTGTGAAGGCGTTGAGCGATGCAGTGGCGGTGCTGAGCGATGCAGTGGCAGTGCTGAGCGATGCTGTGGCAGTGCTGAGCGATGCTGTGGCGGTGCTGAGCGATGCTGTGGCGGTGCTGAGCGATGCTGGTGGCGGTGCTGAGCGATGCTGGTGGGCTGTGGTGGTGCTGAGCGATGCTGTGGTGGTGCTGAGCGATGCTGTGGTGGTGCTGAGCGATGCTGTGGTGGTGCTGAGCGATGCTGTGGTGGTGCTGAGCGATGCTGTGGTGGTGCTGAGCGATGCTGTGGTGGTGCTGAGCGATGCTGTGGCGGCGCTGAGTGATGCTGTGGTGATGCCGAGTGAGAGATAGAGTGAAGATATAATGCCCAATTAGAGAGGGTGGTGAGAGAGAAAGAGAGAGAAAGGGTGTACATAGAATAAAGAGTGGAGCGGGATAAAGAGAGAGAAAGAAGGGGAGAGAGAGTGAATGAAGGAGTTTGAAAGAGAAACAGATAAAGGGGTGAGAGAATGAAAGGCTAAAAAAGATAGAGAGGGGAGAGTTAATTAAGTAGAAAGAGAATTAGAGAGGGGAGAGAGAGAGAAGGAGAGAGACAATAAGAGTGGGGGGTGTGGAGTTTAAATAGAGTGAAGAAGTGACGCGGAAAAAGTAACCTTAAATATAGCTTTGTGCTTTGCACGAATAAATATTTTTAAAAAAACAGAGTGAGACAGAAATACTGGTAATTAGGCTGTGACTCCCAATATAAAACAAATAGCGATATAAGGTGAAATCAACCCACCGAAGCAATATGTCTAACTAGACAAAAAAAAGCTTGCATTTCAATGCTAATCGCTGTTGTTTTTCATGTGACTGTAGTCCAGGGCCGTCAGTTGGTAATGTGAGCTGCTGCTGCGATTGAAACAGAGTCCAGAGAGTTAATGAGCCATGACGAGGAAATGAGGAAGAGATAGGAAACCCAGATGGCAGCTGCGCGCGTGCACAAATGTAAAACCAGTGCACTGCAGTCAGACCGGTCTCAGGCACCACTGTGCACGGTACTTAGAGATGTCCTGCTTTCAGAAATGTCACATGCACCCACAACCTGCCATAATGTGAACAAGCATTGGCATAGCCAATAGGTCTCGCTTTTGGGACCTTATAAGTATTTAGTTATGCAGCACAATATCCTTGGTGCAACAACATCAACTGTTGCATGGCTAAACACTTATAAGGTCCCAAAGGCGAGACCTATTGGCTATGCCAATGCTTGTTTAGAACTTGTGCCCTGGTGCAAATAAATTGCCAAACGAAAAGCACAGGGATGTTGATTGTTTTATGTACAGAAAGGTTCATTGAGGTTGAAACATTTAAGCACAGAGAGCATAAACTGAGATAAAGCTCGGGGTTTAAACCTGTCAGATCCTAGCACTTACATTTCGTGGGGTGTAAAGGATGAGATTACTGAGTTCAGAGAATGACTGCGGAAGAAGGTAAAGGCGAGTAGTTTAACCGAAAATAACTCATTGGAAGCTGTCATTGTTTATTCGGTAATTGATCTTGCTCCGGATTTTAACACTTGCATAATGGTTGCGGGGCTGATTGAACGCCTCAGAGGCGCTTCTACTCCAAGCTGTTGGCGAGAGAGGAAGTGTGCCGCCGCATCAGAGACTTGAATTAGAAATACCAGTCGGGATGCGCTTTGCTGTTCACACCCGCAAATCTGGACGGTATCCAGGGTTTTTACTTAAAAGGCAACACGCTGAGAAACGCACTTTAACTCAGCTGTTTCCATATCCGAGAGAAATGAAGCAGCAGTGATATGTAGAATTAGAAATGGCTAACCGTGATGTTTTTTTATTTTAGTGGCATCAAATGGAAAACAAGAAAAGAACAAGCAGTAATAACATTTAGGACGATGGCACGAAGACGAATGTAGTCAATAGATCGAGTGCCTTGACACATGCTTAAGTTGCTTGAAAGAAAAGTAAATTAAATTGTATATAATTATGATTTATAAAATGGGGGCCTGAAATATGCAGGAAAGCCCTGTCACCCATAGTATACAATGATGAATGGCAATACAATTTTTAAATTACTAAACAGAAGTCCTTTAGCTCGCTGACGATTCCCAGAATTCAATTGACCCGGCTTTAATAACTCCATTTCCTCCAGCCACATAGCAACACACATAACATTTTACAAGCATCGCAAGGAGAGAATTGCGACTGACAAATCTATAATAACGTCTCCGTGGCCTGTGAAATGTAATGAATTCCTTTCAGTCTTCGCTGAAATTGAAAACCCAGACAAACTCAATTTAATCCACCCTGAAAATGAGGCACTTCCTGAAACGGGAACCTCGGGCCCTGCTGGAGGCTGGGCCAAGCCAACAGCTTTCACTTTTCTGTTTGCCAAACACAAACTTCCCTAACAGACATTACATGGGGTCTGCGCCAGAAGACACAGAGGTTTTGTGTTTGCATGTGAGCTCGTCTGAAAAGGGATGACAGCAAGGGAGTCATAATACAATATACAAAGTTTGAAAACAAAAAGTCACGCTCAACTTGAAGTCAAAAGTGGATACTGAAGTGTGCGATCCCAGGCCCGGTCAGAAGTCACACCCTTATAAATCTAAACTTTTTTTATGAGCTATCGTTTCATAATAGAAAAAAAGCACAGAAACCTCGTTCAAAAGCCAGCAGATCTGCGGTGCATGAGTACTGACTGAAATATTAAAACATTAAGAAACTAGAGATTAGGTGCACGAGTCACCGGTTGTCTTGGTTCACAAATAAAACAGAGTGACGTGTTCAAGGAAAGAGAGACATCTCCGTAGAGGAAGTTTACGATGACAAACTGATCAAGGCAGGGAAGGCAGAAGGGCTGGGGCTGCGTTCGAGTTATGCCAGGACCTGCTTGACTTGTCACTCACTCTTCCCCAATCCTTCCGCTCATTCAGAGGCACTCACCTTTGGGGGTCTTATGATGTTCATCAAAGCCAGACAGCCTCTGAAGTGTTCGAATTAGTCAAATGCCACTCCTGACAGTCGCTGTCCTTGCGTGATGCAAATGGTGCTCATGCACAGCGCTCCGATGCCGAGTTGGCGCTGTATAAACCTGCAAGCGCGGGAAGCCGGAGGGCGCCTCACAGACTCGTGCAAAGAGGGGAGGCGCGCGAGCTATGCCGGCTGCCGCCAGACCACGTCAGGGAGGAATGCGGCCCGGGAGACATGGGAACGAGGCGGCGAGCGACGGAAATCATGTGGGGAGACATGGGAACGAGGCGGCGAGCGACGGAAATTATGTGGGGAGCGGGGCCGCGAGCGGTGAGCCGCAGAAGGTGATCGAAGCCGGAAACTACGGGGCGCATCGGGGGACATGGAGCGGGGGCGAGCGAGCGCGGCAGCCTGCAGAGCTGATCAAACGCTCGTGCGTCGTGGCTGGCCTTTGGATGAGTACCCGCGGCAGACATGTGTTTCCACTTATCGCGCCCGCGTCTGGGCACGATAATTGGAAACACGTTTGCCACGCGTACCCATCTCAAAAAGGCCAGCCACGACGCACGAGCGTTTCTTGGACTGCTTTGAAAACTCGCTTACAATAAGTCTTCGCCTCTAAGCAGCGCTTGCGCGCTACTCGAGGCTCGACCTAAAAATCAGAAATCCCAAAAAAATGCCCTGGTGTCACAAATGCATTAAGGAGACATGACAAGATGGCTGACTGATTAAACACTCCCTGCTGGCATCTGCTTTACTTGTCTGGGAAGCTTTGGGCAGCATGTAGTCCCCTTGTGTAACATGGCATGCACGGTAATCCCAGGCAGTAGCTACTTGGATTGCATGGATGCCATGGGTAATAAGCTTAAAAATATTTTTGGGCACATACGTTCATCTCCCTCCCCTAGCAAATCAATAGCCCTAAAATATGTGAATATGCACAATGTAAAAGGCTAATGAAGTTATAATTCAATAGGTTTGAAAAACATGAGTATCTTATATGCACACATTGTCTGAATTGTTAAAATAAACATGTGGAAGGTTAGGGTGACGAAATGGTGCGCATGCAGTTTGTGTGCTAATAGTGAGGGCAAGGGCAGACTGTTTTAATGCACCTTCACTGTGTGCTAATTCCTAAAAATAAGATGGCCTAATCATTATTTATGCATATGAATGGCGTAGAGTTTGCATGTGGTTACGTTATTAAATGCCTACCTTACTTTTGGAACATCCCTCAACTGTCAACAGAGAAGTAGTCCTTAAAACATGCACCTGATAAGGAGCTTATCCCAGATGCAGCACTCGTTTGACGTGCTGTTAACAAGACAGTATCTGTATCTTTTTATTGTAACTTTGAGTTTGGAATATGATTGTGTGTGCTTCAAAAAGTGCACGTTTTGTTTGTGTTGTGCTTCTTAGTAACATGCTTGTGCGGCATATTAAGGAGAGCTTACCTTGTGACTTTGTCGCTGTGCATTTATATTGTAATTGTCAAATTCGGTGAAAAGAGACAGGCTGCCAGCATGCAAGCCGTTTGGTAAGCGCTGACACCTTATTGTCTTGGCAGTGAAAAAGGTGCGACACGGAGGGAGGGGTAACTGAGCAGAGCTGAACGGGCTCTGGTTAAGATAAGAACTGAAAGCAGAGGCATAGCTGTAAAGATTGCTATCGCTCTTCCACACGACATATGGGCCTTGTTTGGTAATCTAAATATTTACTGAAGAGGCCATACTTACAGGACAGGAAGCTTCACACTGTGAAATAACCCTGGATGAAATAAAACAAGTGATAGGCACATACATTTACCAACCAAAAAATAGAATACAAGCTGTTACTAATCCTGTGAGGTAAGCACGGTCACAAATACATATCTCAAATAAAGTGTAAATGCCTTTAGCGTGCGTGCATAATTTCAGTGCACCAATGCTGCTACTAAGTTTTAATAAAGAAAAACGAAAAATACATATTTCAAATAAAGTGTCCATGCCATCAGTGTGCGCGTTTAGTTTCAGTGCACCAATGCAGCAACAAAGTGTTGAAAAGTGTTACTAAAGAAAAACTAAACTAGCACGAAAACATTCCATAAAGCGCCCAGAGTCGGTTTTCCTCGTGCCTACCAAAACAAGCAACATACACAAACCAAAGGAAAACAGAACAAGACGTGCGGCCAAGAAACGCGCTCTCTGGTGAGGGAGGGGGAGGAGGGGTGAGGGAGGGGGAGGAAAGGCAGATGGCGCCTCGCCAGCGATGCGAGGAATGGATGGCGCGCGTGCACGCTATCGTGAACGCAAGCACGTCGCCAGCCGAAAGCCAGTGGGTTTGCACTTCCAAAACCCGCTTACTAAAACTCTCGGCCAGACCAGCGCAAGCGCTGGTGCAGGCCGAGACCTAAAAAGGATCACATGAGAAAGGGGGGCAGAAAGGAGATCAATGTGACTTTCTGAACACCATGCCACAAATTTAGCCTAATGGCAGGCGTAAACCGTGTTGGTAAAGGGACGTCTGGCTGCCAAGATAGCATTGCAGACTTCGAGGGGGAAGGTCTGAGGCATCAACTGTCGCCGCTCAATCTCCACACAATAAGGTGGAGCATCGACCGGTTCGGGTGGAGAACCCTCCCCTGCTACTGTGACAGAAGTTTCTCCTGAAGTGGCAGCCTGATCAGAGGATCGATGGCCATGCTCAACAGCCCGGGATACCAGAATCTCTGTGCCGAGTCCAGAACCACAAGGATGATTTGGGCCCAGTAGTTACTAATCTTCTTTAGAACTCTGGGCAAGAGTGGTATGGGAAGAAAGACAATCAAGACGAAAAGCATCCCCGAGCGAAAGCAGACTTGGAAACTCCAGAGCGCAGGACTGTTGACATTGCGCTAGGGCGGTGGCGAACAGATCTAACCAAGGCTCTACCCACTGCTGAAAGAGACCTTGCACCACCTCTGGCTGGAGATGCCATTCGTGATCCGCTAGGCACCTTAGGCTGAGTTTGTCCATTCCGGCATTCAGAGAACCCACCAGATGTTGAACCCCCAGGGATATGCCCTGCTGTTCCAGCCATGTCCAGAGATGCAGAGCTTCTTGACAAAGGGTCCACGACCCCACACTGCCCTGGTTGTTGCAGAACCACATGGCGGTGATGTTGTCCATGAACACTTGCACTGACCTTTCCTGGATGGAGGGTAGAAAGGCTTTCAATGCCATTCGGATCGCTCAGAGCTCGAACATGTTGATGTGGGGTCCGCATTCCGCCGGAGACCAGAGTCCTCTGATCTCCTCGTCTCCCAGATGGCCGCCCCATCCCAAGCGTGGTTCCTAAGCCACCACTGCAGGTCCTTTGCAGTTTCCTCCGAGATCTGGACCATGTCGGAGACATTCCCCTAATGCTGTGTCCACTGGAACTTTAGGTCCCACTGCAGAGTCCGCACATGCCAACGGGCATGTGTCACAAGCAGGATACAGGAGGCCATGAGGCCCAGCAGCCTCAGAGTCATAGCCCGAATATCCTGGACTCCCCATTCAGGAGGACAGTGGCGATGAAACGGAGCATCTGAGAGGGACTCAGGTGTGACGTCGGCATTTGGTAGAGAACCCCTGCAAATGCAGGAGGTCTGCCGTATTCTGGAGATGGGAGATGACAGCGTGGGGCAAGCCCGTCTTCAACAGTCAGTTGTTGAGATGGGGGAAGATCGGCACCCCTGATCTCCACAGATGAGCTGCAACCATCGCCATCATCTTGGTGAACACCCGAGGGGTGCTGGTGAGGCCAAAAGGGAGCACAGTGAACTGAAAATGCTCATGGCACATCGTGAACCGTAGGAGGGCGGAAATGTGAAAGTAGGCGTCCTGCAAGTCCAACGCTACCATCTATTTCTGGGGCAGACAGGACCTGAGCTAGAGTGAGCATCTTGAATTTCTACTTCTTGAGGAAGAAATTGAGAGAGCGTAGGTCATAGATAGGACAAAGGCCTCTGTCCTTCTTGGGCACCAGAAAGTCGCGGGAATAGCAACCACAACCTACTTCTGGAGCAGGTACTCTCTATGGCTCCTTTGGATAAAAGAGACATCACTTCCTGGCGGAGAAGAGATATGCGGTCCTCTGTCAGCCTGTCGTAAGTGGGTGGCATGGAGGGAGGGGTAATCTCAAAGGGGAGGGAGTAGCCCATTCGGACAATCAGCAAAACCCACCTGTCTGATGTTATAGGCTGCCAGCGGGGCAGGTGATGGTGAATCCTCCCATCGACTGAGTGCTCATGATGATTAGTGGACAGACTAGGAGGATGTGGAGGCTGCGGCTGGGGATGCTTGGTGGACTGACCTGAACGTTGGCCATCTGACCCATGGGGACTGTAGGAACTGCGTCTGCGGGCAAACAGAGGCTGGAAAGCTTGCGCGTCGGTGGCTGGGCGGGTAAAGACGCAGTTGCACACCCCTTCCGTGGCCATGAAAGTAGTGAAAGGCGGATTGAGGGTGATGAGGGGTCATAGAAAGGCCCAAGGACCTGGCCGTAGCCTTGCTGTCTTTAAACCGCTTCAGTGCCGAATCCGCCTGTCCCCGAAGACGCAGGAGTCATCAAAGAGCATGTCAATGAGTGAGGCCTGGACATCCCCAGAAAAGCCAGTCGTCCTCAACCAGGCACGGCGCCGCAGGACCACTGTCGACGAAACTGCTCTACCTAGTAAGTTGGTAGTGTCAAGTCCACAACGGACGGTGAACTTCACTGCAGCCCTCCTAATGGCAATAGCCTGGGAGAGCACAGCCTGGGCCTCCTCCAGGACAGTTGGCAGCACCTGCGCAACCATATCCTACAGCGTGTGGGAATAGCATACCAAAAGGCACACAGCGTTCACAGACCGCAGTGCCAGGCTAGCGGAAGGAAACGTCTGTCCGGGGGTGCGGTAGGAAATGCTCCAGAATTTAGGTGGGACGTGCAGGCTTGGACCAGCAAGCTCTCTTAGGTGGGGTGTTGGGTGAGGAAATTTGGGTCCCCTGGAGCTGGGCAGTGGCAACAGGCAATCGTCCTGTTCACAGGCGCCCCTGTGCTGGGCTTGAACCAAGTCCCAGGCGTGACATCAGTAAGTGCCTCACTGAAAGGGAGAAGTGGTCCTAAAGGGGACACTCGCGGCTGAAGCACTTGAGTCAAGACATTAGTCTTGCCTAACACCAAGGGCAAGCTAAGGTTCAGGACCTCAGCTGCCCTCCACACCACCATCGCGAATGAAGCTCCCTCCTTTGTAGCCACGGTAGGGGGGAGAAAGCATGCCAGTACCCAGAAAAGTATCCAGTCCACTGGCTGTACCCAGATCCTAAGCCCAGTCCAGTTGTTCTTCATAAGGCTGGTATTCTTCAGGGTCCAGCGACCCCTCCCCATCCTCCCAAAGTCCTAGCCCGTAAGAATAGGGCTCAGGCTCCGGCCTGGAAGGCATGGCTCCAGTCGGCGCCGGGGTCAGACGATGCCCCTGCGGCTCCGTGTCAATGTCGGGAGGAGATTCGGGATGGCGCTGTCGGTGGGCAACAGGAGTGTCTGCCTCGGGGAAGGTCGAGGTGACACAACCGGCACTGATCAATCTGTGGATCCTTGGAGCCAGACTGGTGCCAGAGGTGTGGATCCAGTAGGGGCCCTTCCTAAACCATTGGAGGGAACGGGCTGCTCAAAGATGAGGTGCATGGCCTCATAAAAGTCTCTCAATTGGGTGGGGTTCGCTCCAGCTCCTAAAAACTCGGGGAGGCATGGAGCTGACCCAGACACTGGCTCAACCGCGGAGCCAGGCCTTCAGTGGCAATGTTCCCTCATCTCGTTGACCGATGGACAAGGCGAAGTCGAAGCACGCTTCTTCTTTTTGTGGGACTTGGACTTACCCAAATTTGCTTGACGACTTCGAATGCGACAACGACCTCAGGCTTCGCGACCGCTCCCGGGACCTTCCTCTCGACCGGGACCGTGAATGTTGTGGCGTCGCACGTCGAGCTGCCATAAGCTTGAGGGATCGCTCCCTCAAGGCCTTCGGCGCATGGCGTGTCATTTGGGGCAGGCCTTTGGGTCATGGTCCCGCTCGAGGCACCAGAGGCATACAAGGTGTGGGTCCATCACCGACACTTGTTGGTGACAGGCACCGCAGGGCTTGAAGCCGGCCTTCTTCGATGACATCCCTGCCACACCAGCAGGTAAGCCTCAAAAAAGACTCAAAACATCAAAAAAACCTAGCCAAAAGTGACCAAGGGGTAGCTCTTACCGGATTTGCGCGGCTGGCGCAGAAAGAAAAGAACTGACGTCAGCACGCCTGAGTGGCACCTATATAGACACCGCAAATGTCACTTCCAGCGCGGACGACGCCAAAGACGTCACGTGGAGCCGAACTACGCCACCTACCGGCACGCAGGGGTACTACTCACAAAAAATTTCCGGATCCAGTCTGACACCTGGGGATAATTCTATGGTAAGGAATCTGCGGCTAGAAGTCTCTATCAGAAAGAATTCCAAGAATCCAGCAATAAGTGGACTGGGCATCTTTACTGGGAGTGACTGAGGACAGAGGGACGGCCCAAGACTAGAAATACCTAGGCTGCCCACTGAGTTGTACAGTCTTGCAGCCAGAGGCATCTCACCAGGACCACTTTCCTCAAAAGGTGAGATGGTGCGTTTCCAATTGCATCCACCAGCTTTGGTCTTATAGAGCATTGAGAGGTTTTGTTCCTTCACAACCCCAGCAAGGGGTCTGGGTCTGTTGGACAGACTAGGTTGATTTGATTCCAGATATAAAAAGGTTTAGTTGTGATTGGTCCCCAACTATAAAGTCCAGTTCCTAATGGGAATTGGTGAAGCCTTGGGGACCCAGGGTGACCAACACCCCACCAGAAAATGTTGACAAGGTCCTGTAGTTTCTGAGATAGGCGCTCCTAGTGACAGGTGCCCCCCCCCCCCGCCATGGATTCTGTGATCTGCTGATGCACCATTACACCTGCTCTCTTTGCAAAAAACCCAGACTATTTGGTACTTTAAATGATTTGAAGACCTTCTCAAATATTTTGTGGTTGGAATCTAGTAACAAGAATCTTGGTAACCACAACTTGGACAGGAGACTGAAAGAACCCCCAAACTGGTCCACCGAATATAAATGGGTTGTACAGCTCTCATTTGGTGGTGGTTTAAGTTTAAGGATTTTTAATATGTTAGTTGACTAGAAATACAGCAGCTGGTCCTTCAGCTCACTGAATTATAAAGTCTTGCAGACAGAGTCATTAAAACAGAGGGAGACACATTACATAGCAAGGCTACTACATTATGTCCTTTTCAACTGACTGGAATTTCAAAGACTATTTGGAAACACTGAATGAAAAACTCCCACAAGTCCTGAAGTCCCTCAAAGTGAGCAGAAAGATGGATCTGTCTAGCCGGCCTATATTAAAGCAAATCTAGTGCCAAATACATAAATATTGTAAAGGCAGTTGGGGTTGTATCTTCTGTTGGCTCCTTCTGGTTTTCTTTATGCAAAATATTTCCAACAGCTCTTTCCTTGTCTGTAAATAAAAAATGTATTCTTCCTTGATGATCTAACAATGGCTGGCCATTGTGATTATGGTGTGATGATCTGTGTCATGGTATATCTGAGTTCCTAACCCCTACCGGCTCCTAGAGTAACCTTTGGCAGCTAGACTTCATTAGCCCTAGACAGACCTGTGTCAAAGGGAGGGTAACTTGGTTATCCAGTCGAAGTACAATAGTACTGGAGGCCCTGGGTCACTACTGTTAATGACAGAGGCAGACTGGATCCAGACCAGTGAACACTGAATGTGACCGGTCCCCACACCAGTCAATAAGCCACAGAGATCCCAGGCTCTCATGCACAGCTGCTATCTCAAACAGCCACAAAGACAGCAGGTTTTGAACCTCCGCTCTGCCCCATCCAACCAACCAAGCAATACAATGTTACCAACGTGTAGCACTTACAAACTCTCACAGGGTCACTGACCTCCCAGGCCATAGCCCTACCCTCACCCCCACCCAACCACAGGCAGATAGCACACATGCTTTCAATCTGCTCACCGACCCATGGTGGTGGGTCAGAGTTCAAGATTGCCACTTTGCCACTCCCATCCATTATCAATTAGTCTATTACCTCCACGTTGCTCCAACGAAGGGCTCTGTTGAAATCTTCTACAGTCAGTTTTCGTCTTTTAGCATGTTTTAGAAACTGAGAGCTGTTCTGTAGCAGCAAAAACAAAATATATAGAGTGAGTCACAGTGTACATTAAATTCTGTAGATCACACACAGAGTTGGAGACTGGACTCGGGTCACTTCAATATTATTAGGGCACATGTACGATATCGAAGATATATTTCTAGAAATATGTACTAGGAACACACATCCTGCTTCGCTTTGATCTTCCAGACCTCTTACTGCCATTGGATGACTATTCCCTGGCAACAGTAGACCCCTGCAATGCGTTACAACAGAGAGCACTGATTCACAGGGCTAACTCCATTCCACGCAGAACCATAACAAAACACTGGAAATGCCATGAGGTCTGACTTTGGCAAACTGGTGTTATGGTTATTTATTGATTTATTCAGTTTTTATTGCAAGCAAGCCTCAAAAATAACCAGAAGAAAAAAACAAAAACCAGCTGCTGCTTAAACATGGTGGACTTATGTATGCAATACCGTTCTTACATTTAAAAATAAAAGAACCATTCTTTATAATTTTAATATTATCATTTCATGGGCTTTCTAGCAGGCAGGACTACTCAGAATAGGTGTAGAAACCCTTTTCAGTTTTACTACACATCACATGACAATATCAATTTTTTTTGTAATAAGAATAGGGACTATTGGCTTTTGCTGTACTGTAACCTGAAGACCTAGTTTAAACACACAAGAATGACTAAAAAAAAATATAACAAGGAGAAAGAAAATGATTGACGATATGGATGCCTACGTAATACAGCGTATGTGACTGAGTGATTGTTCCTAGGTGACTGTTCGCCAATACATTATCTTTACGGAGCACCTGATACAAAGCTGGTTCTTGATGTCTGGTGTATATCTGTTAAGTTAATTTGCCATCCCACTTAACTCTGTCAGTCTCTTCTGTCGGTCAGGACTTGACTAGCACAAGTGACCTCCATTTAGAGTTCTCAGTTAAATTATGCACTTTCACAATCCGAGCTTACATCTTTTATTTAGCTACAATAATATTTACATTTTATTAGACCCCAGTGTTTCTGAAACCTTCAGTTATGCCATACCATTGCTCGTTTTCTGAGTGCTTTGGAGGACTTTGATTTTGCAGACTTTAAAATTCTGGAAGGTATACTAAGTATGGGGGGTACTTGGGGCCCAAAAAATATACCAAGGCTATATGTCACAGGTCATTAATTCATACTTTTTTTTTTTTTTAACCCTGCACAAGGCATGGGAGGCAGAGTCGGGGGACATTTCGAAAGAAGATTGGAGGGATGACTTCATATTCCCCAGGGAAGTTGCTGTTTCCACCCAATATGGTTTTATATAATTCAGGCTTTTTACGCTGGAAAACAGGTCGACATTTGTCCCCTCTATGCTTGAGGTGTCGATAGGAAAATTGAACATTTTATCTCCTGCAAAACCATTCATTTGTAGGTCTAGCTTGGAGACTGCTTTAGCTGTCTGACCAGCCTCATGATTTCCAAAAAAATCACACAAACAATACATACATACATACATACCTGGGCTTTCGATCTGCTCTCTGCGTTAATTGGCCTGTACAAGTGTCATTCACATTTTGCTTCCATACACTACACCACACATCATGAGGCAATTGATCAGCCCACCTCATCAAACAACACCTTTAAATATTCAATAGCATCAGGAGACCAACAATGCATTAAACAACATATGAACAATACATCTCTGCTTTACTGTGCACACAAGAAGGATAATGCAGCATGATATGTGGGATACAATAACTCCACCTCTCAAAAACAAAAGGATATGTCAAAATAGTAGTCACAGAGCACACCTTGAACAAAACAAAACAGGAACTACACAGCAGCCAAACGACAGGCACGAAGAAAGACTCACACTCAGAAATGTGCACACCACAGCAGTAGCGAGTAATGTTAATAATGGAATGCATAGGTTTAGCAGATAAAAATGTTCTGCCAGCATCTGGCACACAAGAGCAGAAGCAAAAAACAATGAACGTATTTGGAGAATGGTATTATAGTGTGTAGGAAGAAATCAAACATGGATCACCACTGCCAAACCATGAAAAAAGTGACTCCTCACGTTCAATAACTACTATGTTTGGATCTCCTAAAACATGAATACTCACCACAACCTCTTCAACCCATATGTACAACCACTAGGTGACTTCATAAACACAACTGATCTAGCTTTCCTTCGATGCTCTACGAATCTAGACAAAAATGAATGCAGTTTATCGATTGATAACACCAAAGAATATTAGAAATTCGAAGCTAGGGGAGTGATCCTGACTCCAATCTGAACGGACTTGTTTCAGAGAGGCTACGGTTGCTCTACCCAACACAGATCCCAAGGCCATCTCGTGCTACTTCGACTGAGGGAGTGGCGGGGTGATGTGGCAAATCTGGAGGGGTGGATAGTGGCAACTTGACTCGCAGCCCATAGCTGCATTACGCGTTCCCAAGGAGGTTCCATGCACTCATACTGAAAAGAAAATGATAGAACAACCAGAAGTGGACCCCGTGCATGGCTGCCACTCTTCATATTGTATTCGAAGTCTGGCGTGGCTCCAGTCTTCATCAGCTGGGAGAGTTTGTCTTGATTTTGGAACCTTTGGAATCATCTACTGTTCAGCATCAGCAAAAAGAGAAAATAACGTTTTTTGCCAATGCTTGGGGGGGTGGAGGGGTGTAATCGCAATGATGTCTATGCCCGTATGCGTCACCACACAGGCTTACATATGCGTCCTGTTACAGCAGCTTAGTGTGATGTACACATGAACATGCGTCACCACACATGTACATGCATAAAGCATGACGCAGCTATGTTTTTTTAATAGGTTATACCAAGATGGCAGATGGCAGACATGGAAGTGGTAAATTTAAAAAAAAACTTTAATAAAAGGTAAGAGTATAGCAGCAAATTGCATCTGCCAGGACCAAAAAAATAATAATTTTAAAAAGGAAAATTCAGTATTTATTATAAAAAATATATAATGGGGAGTGGCGGGAAAGCAATGGTGTAGAGGGTGGAAAAGATGAAAAAAACTAAACCTCGTTATGTGGCCAGAATAGCAGGGTGGGGGGTGCAACAGAGGTGGTGAGTGGAGTTCTTAAAGGAAAAAAAAGAAAAAATATTTAAAAAGACTCACCAGGAATAAAATGAACAAAGCCAAGCAAAATGGGAGGGAAGCAACAGATAAGCTTGATGATTGTGGAGGAGTAGAGAGCACCAGGGAGAGCACGGGGTGATTGATGTAAGGGGCAATTTGTTGAAGAAGGTGAGAAATCATATGCACCCCTATGGAGCGCTAAAGGATCAAAGAAAAAAAGTACTAGAAAGATACAAGTCACCGAACAAAAGGACGGTAAAAAAGCAATGGTCCCAGGAAAGGGACCAACTAAAGAAGAGGAAGGAAAGCCATTAATCAGGGTTCCAACCACACAGAAGCCTTGAAACAAAACAAACACTTGTCTCCTGGTCCTTCTTGACCTCTCCGCAGCTGTCAACACCATCAGCCATCTAGCATTAAACAACACCCTGAAAACTTGCCTGGGCTTCACTGGCAGAATCCTACAGTGGTTCACATCCAACCTCAACAACCGGAGCAACTCGTTCAGATAGGAACTACGAGACCCTGTTACAGGAGGAGTCCCGCTGTTGCTACCAGCTAGGTTTGTGCTTCAAAAATACCAAAACATACATACATTCATACCGAATAGGGAACACGCAAATAAGAGTTAGAAGAAAGACAACAAAAGGTAAGGAATGGGGTGGCCCAAAGCTTACTAAAACTATTGGTTTTGTCCACAATAGGTCTTTGACAATTGACAGAGGCCCCGATTCTCTAACTGCATTTTCTAGTACGTTTTGTAATACTACAAAACGTACTACAAATTGCAATTCACAAACTACATGCCGAGTTTTACGCCTCCACATTACCTATACTTATGTATGAGGGAGTTCTCAGCCCCAACTGCATTATCTCCGCACACATAACTATAGGGTAAAGTAGTAAATGTCAGAGGGACACGGGAGTGGCCTAAAGAAGGGGAGGATTTACTACAAAAGGGTATGGGATTAGACAGGAGTAAAAAAGGTTTAAAGAGGATCATGGAGGGGTTTAGGGAGGGACGACACCCACCCACACAAGAGGAAGCAAATTGCAATACTCAAGGCGTGGAGACACTTAACTTACATTTTTAGGGTACAGCGTCTCACTTGCGAGACACTGTTATATATATATATATATATATATATATATATAAATAAATAAATAAAAGGGCTTGGAGCTCCCCCTCATCGCTTACCATTTGTTGGCTTGCATGGCACTCTTCTTTACAGCCTCGTAATTCGTCAAGGCAGGCCTAACATTTCCGTTCCTCTCTATGGAGCAGGGACCAGCCCGTCTGCTGCTCCCGTCGTGATTGAGGTACTATTTGTTCTGTTTAACTTTTAATGCCCTACAAACAGAAGGCATTTGACTGGCAAAAACGTGCCCAGCAGGACAAACAAAATTGCAAATATTTGTTTCTTTAGTTAATTTTTTTTTATTTTGCCAAGTCTTCTTTTCTCACATTGCACTCATGTTTTCTTTTGTTTTTGCTCATGGGCTTTGTTCTCAAAAGATGAGGATTATTTGATTGCAAAGGGACATTGTTTCTTTCTTATGTGTAATTTCTGAAATTATGCTTTAACACATCGTGCAGTACATACCAATCCGCCCCACTCCAATCCACCCCACTTCACCTCACACCGATCCGCCCCACTCCAATCCAAACCACTCATCGCAATCCAATCCACCACACTCCAATCCTCCCAGTCCACACCACTCCAATCTGCTCCACTCCAATCCAAAACAGTCTGCCGCACTCCAATCGAAAACTTGTTTGCCACACTCCGATCTGCCCAACTCCAAAACAGTCTGTCCCACTCCAATCTGCTCCATTCCAATTCAAAACAATCTGCCCCACTCCAATCCAAAACAATCTGCCCCACATAAACCCAAAACAAGCTGCCACACTCCAGTCCAAAACAAGCTGCCACACTCCAGTCCAAAACAAGCTGCCACACTCCAGTCCAAAACAAGCTGCCACACTCCAGTCCAAAACAAGCTGCCACACTCCAGTCCAAAACAAGCTGCCACACTCCAGTCCAAAACAAGCTGCCACACTCCAGTCCAAAACAAGCTGCCACACTCCAGTCCAAAACAAGCTGCCACACTCCAGTCCAAAACAAGCTGCCACACTCCAGTCCAAAACAAGCTGCCACACTCCATTCCAAACCACGCACTCCAATCCAATCTACCCCACACCAATCCAATCCACACCAATTCAATCTACCCCAATCCAGCCCAATCCAATTTACCCCACTCTAATCCACCTCACCCCAATCCACCCTACTCCAATCCAAAACAATCTCCCCCACTCCAACCCAAAACAGTCTGCCCCACTCCAATCAAAAACAATTGCCCCCACTCCAATCTGTCCCACTCCAATTCAAAACAATCTGCCCCACTCCAATTCAAAACAATCTGCCCCACTCCAATTCAAAACAATCTGCCCCACTCCAATTCAAAACAATCTGCCCCACTCCAATTCAAAACAATCTGCCCCACTCCAATTCAAAACAATCTGCCCCACTCCAATTCAAAACAATCTGCCCCACTCCAATTCAAAACAATCTGCCCCACTCAATTCAAAACAATCTGCCCCACTCCAATTCAAAACAATCTGCCCCACTCCAATTCAAAACAATCTGCCCCACTCCAATTCAAAACAATCTGCCCCACTCCAATTCAAAACAATCTGCCCCACTCCAATTCAAAACAATCTGCCCCACTCCAATTCAAAACAATCTGCCCCACTCCAATTCAAAACAATCTGCCCCACTCCAATTCAAAACAATCTGCCCCCACTCCAATCCAAAACAATCTGCCCCACTCCAATCCAAAACAATCTGCCCCCACTCCAATCCAAAACAATCTGCCCCCACTCCAATCCAAAACAATCTGCCCCCACTCCAATCCAAAACAATCTGCCCCACTCTAATTCACCCTACTCCAATCCAAAACAACTTTCCCACTGCAATCTGCCCCACTGCAATCCAAAACAATTTGACCCACTCCAAACTGCCCCCTCCAATCCAAAAACAACCCCCCACTCAAATCTGCTCCACTCACTCCAATCCACCTCACCCCACGCCAATCCAATCCATCCCACGCCAATCCAATCCATCCCACACCAATCCAATCCATCCCACACCAATCCACCCCACGCCAATCCAATCCATCCCACGCCAATCCAATCCATCCCACACCAATCCACCCCACACCAATCCAATGCACCCAACTCCACCTCACTCCAATCTAATCCACCCCACTCCCTCCCGAATCCACCCCATTCCAATCCAAAACAATCTGCCTAACACCAATCTGCCCCACTCAATCCAAAAAATCTGCCCCACTCAAATCCAAAACATTCTGCCCCACTGAAATCCAAAACAATCCGCCACACTCAAATCCAAAACAATCCGCCCCACTCAAATCCAAAACAATCCGCCCCACTCAAATCCAAAACAATCCGCCCCACTCAAATCCAAAACAATCCGCCCCACTCAAATCCAAAACAATCCGCCCCACTCAATCCAAAACAATCCGCCCCACTCCAATCCAAAACAATCCGCCCCACTCCAATCCAAAACAATCCGCCCCACTCCAATCCAAAACAATCCGCCCCACTCCAATCCAAAACAATCCGCCCACTCCAATCCAAAACAATCCGCCCCACTCCAATCCAAAACAATCCGCCCCACTCCAATCCAAAACAATCCGCCCCACTCCAATCCAAAACAATCCGCCCCACTCCAATCCAAAACAATCCGCCCACTCCAATCCAAAACAATCCGCCCACTCAATCCAAAACAATCCGCCCACTCCAATCCAAAACAATCCGCCCCACTCCAATCCAAAACAATCCGCCCCACTCCAATCCAAAACAATCCGCCCCACTCCAATCCAAAACAATCCGCCCCACTCCAATCCAAAACAATCCGCCCACTCCAATCCAAAACAATCTGCCCCACTCCAATCCAAAACAATCTGCCCCACTCCAATCCAAAACAATCTGCCCCACTCCAATCCAAAACAATCTGCCCCACTCCAATCCAAAACAATCTGCCCCACTCCAATCCAAAACAATCTGCCCCACTCCAATCCAAAACAATCTGCCCCACTCCAATCCAAAACAATCTGCCCCACTCCAATCCAAAACAATCTGCCCCACTCCAATCCAAAACAATCTGCCCCACTCCAATCCAAAACAATCTGCCCCACTCTAATCCAATTCACTCCACCCCAATCTAGCCAAATCCAATCTACCCCACTCCAATCCACCTCACCCCAATGCACCCCACCCCAATCCACCCCTATCTAGCCAAATTCAATCTACCCCACTCCAATCCACCCCACCCCAATCCATCACACTCCACCTTAATCCAATCCATCCCAGTGCAATCGACCGCACTAAATCAAATCCAATCCACCCCACTGCAATCCAACCAACTCCACTCCATTCACCCCCTCCCCAATCCAAGTAACCCCACTCCAGTCCACCCATTTTCATGCCACCCCACTCCAATCCACCCCATTCCAACCTAATCCAGCCACCCCACTTCACTGCAGTCCAATCCACCCCACTCTAGTTCAATCCACCCCACCCCACTCTACCACAGTCCAGTCCACCACACTCCACCCCAGTTCAGTCCACCCCATTCCAATCCAATGCAACCCACACCAATCCACACCCTTCGAGTTCACTCCAATCCACCCCCTGCACTCCACTCTAAATCACCCCACTCCAAACCACACTACTCTAATCCAATCCACCCCAGTCTAATCCAATCCAATCCATCCCACTTCAATCCACCTCGCCCATGTCAATCCACCCCACTGCAATCCAATCCACCCCATCCACTCTCTGTCACTGAACCACTGAACTCTAGCCCTCTCTACTCGACTCTACGACACTCTACTCTCCCCTACTCCACTCTACTACACTAAACTCCAACAAGTCCAGTCTATGACACTCTATTCCCCCACTCCACTCTAGGCCACTCCACGCCACTATCTTTAATCCATGCTGAACAGCAGCCACACTGGCGTACAACATGACAAAAACGCATTGCCAAAGCCAATAGCTCTTGTATAGCTTTGCCAATGCTTGTTGTAGTCATTTTACACTCAGAGTTTGTTGGAAATGGCCCTTTTTGCAGGGTTATCCCCAAACTTGTTCCTCCTATTTTTCCCTGACCTGTTTGTGTTGGTTTTAGGACTCTGGGCACTTTACCACTGCTAATCAGTGCTAAAGTGCATATGCTCTCTGTGTAAATTGTGTTATGGATGGGTGTTTCCATGATTGGATATTTGATTTACCTGTTAGCCCCTAGTAAAGTGCACTGCGTGTGCCAGGGCTGGTGAATCAAATGCTACTCGAGGGCCTGCAGCACTGGTTGTGCCACCCCGTGAGTAGCCCTGAAAACGGTAACTCAGATCTGCCATTGCAGAAGTCTGCGCGCAGTTTGTACTGCCATGTCGACTTGGCCAGTGCACACACTGGCCGGTCCCTAACCTTCCCTTTTCTTACATGTCAGACACCCCTCAGGATAGGCCCAAGGTACCCCTGTGGGCAGGGTGCAATGTATGTGAAAGGTGGGACATGCCCTGGTGTGTGTGACATGTCCTGATAGTGAATTACAGCCAATTTCGTTTTTCACTATTGCAAGGCTACCAGTTCCCCATAGGATAGAATGGGAGGTTTGTTTATAACATCTTATAAACATAACTGGCCCAGGAAATTCGGTAAGAAAATAGAATTTAGTATGCCTGAACTCAGAATCTAAAGATGCATCTTTTAGTGAAGGTGATTTTTACATTCTGTGTTTGAAAATACCACTTTTAGAAAGTAGGTATTTTCTTGCTCAGTCATCCCGTGTGCCTCTGCTGGAATGTGGATTGCCTGTCTGGGTTTTGGATGACAGAAGGCTGGGGGGCCGGAGGGGCTCCAGATAGTCTACGTAGGTCAGGAAAGGGATGAATAGACCTGGGCTGCGATGGGGGAAGGGGGAGGAGATTTCCTTGCACCTCAAAGGGCCTGGTCTGCCTCTGACAATGCCGTCTGGTTCTGGCCGGGCACAGACACCCTCTGCCTGAAAGATCAAAGGATTTTTGGATACAAATACTGGGGCCCAGACCCCTGAACTTTAGAACTCATCTGGAACAAGAAGACTGCCAAGAAGAAGAGCCGGAGAAGCTGAGAAAAGGAACGACTGCTTTGCTGGGTGCTTTGCTGGGCTGACCTGCAGTGGCTGCTTCTGTCTTGGGCAGTGAAAGGCCTGGACTGGACTTTCTGCAACCTAATTTGTGAGTCTCTCCAAGGGCTTGAGGTAGAGCTTGCCCCCTGTTCACGAAGTCTCAGGAACAGCAAAGACTTCAAGTTCTTCGACCCGCAGCTCTGGGGACTGTGTGTTTTGTGCTGCCACCCGAAGAACACCAACTCGACGACGTCTACGACGCCACTGCCGACTCCGTGTCCTGAAGGCACCGCAGAGGGCACCGCTGCACCGCAGAGGGCACCGCTGCAACGCCGCACCGCAACCCTGGTCTCACCGACGACGCCTGTTGATGCCGCCACCGAGCCGCTGCTTGCACCGCGACCTGTGGGCACCGCACTCCGCCCCGCCTCGCTTCACGCCGAAGCTTTGGCACCGCAGAGAGCACCGCCGCACCGCGACCCTGGTCTCACCGACGCCTGTTGATGCCGAGCGCTGCTCGCACCACGACCTGTGGGCACCGCACTCCGCACCGCCTTGCTTCACGAGGACGCCTTGGCCTGCCTGACGCCGCCACTTCCCGCCGAAATCGACGCCGCTGCTTGCACCGTGGTTCGAGGGCACCGCTTGTAAATCACACGACGCACCGCCCTCATCCTACACCGCAGCCTTGGCCTACCGACGCCGGCGCCATCGACTCCAGGTCGTCAGCCGACGACAGCGCTTGAGCAACAACGACGCCGCTGCTTGCACCGTGACCTGCCAGCACCGTGGCGAGCACCGCCTTCGTCTCGCACCGCAACCCTGGTCTCACCGACGCCGCCATCTGACGCCGCCACCGAGCCGCTGCTCGCACCACGACCTGGGGGCACCGCACGCCGCACCGCTGCACTTCGGACCGCAGCACCCGACGCCTGCCGGTGCCAGCGCTCCTGATTCCATCAGAGAGGAGCTCGACCTGCAACACGAGTGACTTCAAGGGCCTCAACGCCCTGCATCTCTCACAGGTACTGTTTGCGGGTCTTCCCGACACCGTAGCTGGCCCGCGACCCCGCGACCAGCCAGAACTGTTGGATTTGTTGTTCACGACGCCGTGGTAGCCCGGACGGAGCTATCCACACAAGGAACTCTTTTTAATCAGCGTATTTTTGGAACTGTGAACTTTTAAGTATAGTATTGTGGATTCTTATCGTTTTTGGTCGTCTTAATTATATAAAAATATTGGATATTTTTCTAAACTGGTGTGGTGTCCTTTTGTGGTGCGAACACTGTATTACTGTCGGTTATGTGCAAATGCTTTACACACTGCCTCTAAGATAAGCCTGGCTGCTCGTGCCAAGCTACCAAGGGGGTGAGCAGGGGTTATTTTAGACGTATAACTCCCTTATCCTGACTAGAGTGGTGGTTTTTGCCTGGCTTTGGCCCACGCCCAAGCCTACCAAAAATCCCATTTCTAACAGAGTTTGTGAATAACGAAAGTGGTAAACGTACCCCAAAGTATAACGTTACTCAAAGGTTTAAGTTGCCTTTGTGAATCAGGCCCCATTGTTTACTTGTTCTTCCTATAGAGAAGTTTAGGGTATTATAGAGTGTACCATGCGGTTTTATACGAATTAAGCATAAAGAAGGTGGGCTATATCTATACTCCCAACCAACGCGGCAGGGGCGGCCGCCACGGCTTGCGGGTGGGCGTTCGGGGGGGGGGGGGGGGGCCGGCGGGCAGCTTTAAAAAAATAAATAATAAAACTTACCTTGCCGCCGCCGGGTGCCACGTCTTCTCTCCTCCTCGCCTGTGTCCGACTCCAGGTCGGACAGGAAGCAGGGAGCCAGGCTTCCACCCCATAGCCAATCACAACGCTCCAATGGAGCGTTGTGATTGGTCTGAGCGCCGAGACGGCGCTCAGCCAGAGGCTGTAGGGGTGGGCATGTTCTCCATGCAGGCTGTAATGCAGCCTGCATGGAGAACAGCAGAGTGCACATGACTGTTTTGGGCGGCCCGAGAGGGCCGACCAAACAGTCATTGTGCACAGGAGTGTCTACCACTCCTCCCCTGCAGCTCCGCCCCGCCCCCTCACGCACTGCCGCAGGAGGAAAAAATAAAATGATAATACCATCCTGTTATTATCATTTTTTTTCCTTTCTTTGCTGCTCCTGGAAGTGGGGTGACGCTCCTCCGCCTTAGCGGAGGAGCCGCCACTGGGCAGAAGATGTAATGCAACTATGATTCCAACATGAAGTTACTCTAGTTCTATTACCTGTTTTTTTTATTAGTTTGGTCATTTTGCATATTTATGTACATAGCAATTTTCCAAAATAAAAGGCTGTATTAGAACGACGAGAATACTTGTTCATGTATACCTTTATTTTTTCGCAGTGCATTTTGCAACAATGTCTTCCAAAATAAAAACCATATAGGAAGAGAAAGCAGTAAGAAGTCCACACATTGCTGAAGGCAGGATTGCCTACCTGAGTGGCCTCTCGTAAGCGGTAACAGACGTCCTCTGCTAGCATGGCTGCGATGTCATCTGTGAGGTCCACGCCCACACTCTCGGCCATCAGCTTCACCGACTCTCGCGGGAGCTCCACGAAGCGCCGTTCCTCCCGCTCCGACATGGCACCTGTACCACCCTGAGGCCAGAAGAGAAACCCACAAAGTGCTAATTTTCATACTTTACTTCACATACGCATCCAACGTTTACTGTAGCGCTCGTGTTTGTTGATCTGTTTTGTTCCTCGTTTATGATTTTCTTCAATAATACATTTTTGAATTATACATTGTTAATTTACGCCAAATGAACTGACCTGCATTGTTAAAGATATACATTTATTGCAATACTGATTTGACTATTTTTATATTCTAACTAGGTGGTGGTATTTTGAATGAGAGCAAGTTTAAATACAAACTCAGACTGCTTCATTAATTGCACCTTACAGACTGCCATACTGTAGCATAATGTGGACATAAACTGCATATCCTGAGTGTGGGTAAAACATTCATTGTAAACTCCCTGAAAGGGGCGAATTCTGCTGGAAACTGGAGTAAGAGCGCAAAGTCTCAAAAGAAATCTTTGCAAGCAAGATGTACCAAGCTTTTGTCAACTGGAAGCAGGTCCTGGTATATCAACTTTGTTTCTCTAATTTTCATTGAAATATAATAGGAACATTTATCAAAGGGCAACAAAAACTGTACTAATGGATTCATGTTTTCGTTAGTTATAGAATATTCTTCCATGTTGTTCTATTCCTAATATGTGCTTATTCAGATATTAGTTCTATATTTTTATTTCTTTGAGGCATCCAAACGCTATTAATCCATATTTTTGTTGCCTCATTCCGTTACTGTTATATTATTTGTATTATATGCATAACCTCAGATGTCTGGTACCCATCTGGGCCTGTTCTGGAGAACACCCCAACGCAAATAGAGGGCTGGTGCACTGCAGCCAGGACTCTAGAGGTCCTACATTCCAGTTTTGTGGGACATCTGCTAAAAGCACTCAAGATGAAGTTGGGGGCACTATAGAGCTGTTGCCTGCTAGTCCTGACAACCTGCATTGGTAAGTAAGTAAGTCTGCAGCTTCATTTCACATTTGAACATGTGTGCGCGTGAAGAAAAGGTATCTCCGTCACCATTACCCAGTTTACCCCCGAACCCTCTCCAGCCTGAGTGGGGGTAAGGAGCTTAATAGTAACTCTTTCTCTTTTGGAGCAAGACTGACCTCCAGTGGTCACTTTTGATAACGCTCTACTGTTTCCATTGGCGTTTCGCTTTAATTGTTTTGGTGCTGCTAAAATACTTTACTCGTATTTTCTCTGGCGAAAACCAGAAGTTTTACTTCACTGCTACGAAAGGTGATCTCTGGATTCTTAGCATAAACGGACTACTACTTTCTGGGCACTAGACTGTTTAACTTAGCGAGAGCTTCACCGTGGATCGCACTAAGACTCGGGATGCTCTCCATCCAAACTCCCACACTGTAGTCTCGAACACAAACATTCACATCTTGTGAAACCAAACTCAGTTCTATTTCTAGCATAACAGCAAAAGATGTATAAAAGAACAGCCCATAAATACAGTCATATAGAAACAAATGATGGACGGAATGCTGAGTGAATCAAACATTCACCCGCAGTCAAGAGAGCTGGGTTAAATGCATCGTTCTTTTGCTCACTACGCCACCCCAGTTTGGACCAATCAACCCAACCACCAAAAACTTGATGTGGAAAAATAGATTTCACAACACTTGTTAGAAGTTAGTGAATTTAATTTAAATTTCTTTTACGCACCTCATCCACCAGCGACCGGATTCTTCCTTCCGTTGCAGTCTTCACATTAATTTCCACAACTCCCTCTTCATAAATAAAAGCGGCGGTACATGTTGCCAAAGTCCAATACCTAAAGAGAAATTAAGACCAATATTGTTAAGAGCTAACCCCACAGTGGGAAGAAACTAAACTAACTTGTAACCATTCCCGTAATTTCTCTTGTGCCCCCCTCTCTTAGGGTGTCCGTTTTAAATCTGTTCTCTCTCATCTCGTTCTGTCAACACCCTTACACTCTACTAAGATTCCATATACGACTAACTTCTGTTTTAACTGCACTGGTAAACACCTTTCTAACCCTGAGTGGCTCGGAGTATTTTGACCCAGTCTTGTTCCCAACAGGTGCTCTTAATCCTCACAAAGTTTCCTACATACTTCTTTGCGACCTTCACTACATTTATATTATCAAAAACCATTTTCCTGTTTCTTACCTTGTTACTTTGTTCCTCTCCTTTTCCCTCCATATATACCCCTGGAGGAGTAATCTTCCATCACCACCCCATCATTGTCCCACGCTGGACTTACTATTGGATGTGGTTTTCTGTTCTTAAATATCTCAAAATGTGTTCTTCCTGTTACTGTATGTGGGATAAGCCTGTACATCATTAACTTTGAAAGTGCCTCCTCTTTCCCATTCTTCCCATTACATCTTGCCAGCTATATCACTTCCTCACTTTCTAGATGACTTTGTTTAATCTCTCAACTATTACACTTGTTTCCGGATGATATACTGCACATCCTTTATACTTGACACCCCTCTCACTCAAACATTTTTGTCATGTTTCTGGAAGTTAACTGTAGACCACTGTCTGCGAGTAAAGTGCTAGGGAACCCTTCACTGAGAGATTCACTCAGAGATTAAATGACACACCTTATTTTAGTATTGTTGACTATTATCACTTGTGACCATCTTGAATACACGTCTATCAATGACAACAAACATTGATCCCCCTTGCAAAGACACTAATAGATCAAGAGTAATTTCCTCCCATGTCTCATTCAGCCATCTTCTTACAGGTTGTTCCTTTCTCTTAAGAATTTTATCAAACTACATTCTATACACTTTCTTACCATTCTTTCAACTTGCTCATCTAGTTCCCGCCTACAATAATTTCGATATAACCTTTCCTTGGTTTTATCGATATCCATGCAATTTCCATGAGCTAACATTTAATCTAATTCTTGAATTGGTGGAGGAACAAGTCTTGTGACTCTGAAAATCATTCTATCACTTGCTGACAATTCCTTTTTGATTGACCCAAATTTCTTAGACTCTCGCTAGAATTATTTTTCTCTTTCCACTTTTCTTTTTGCACACATCTTGTAATGACATAATTTTCCACTTCTTGCATCCATTCCTCCTCTTTTATAGATCCTCCTCTGAAGGTACATAGTATCACATCTTCATTTAGCGCAAACTCTTCTTCATCAAATGTATACATACTATTCGTAGAAATTATTCTGAACAGACAGTCAACTATTCTATTCTTTGTTTCTGGAATATATTACATCTCAAAATCTTGGGTATTGCATCTATCCCGCCCTGTTCATAAACACCTCCTTCAACAGCTTATGATGTTTTGATCAAAGATTTGTCCCCCCCACCCCCATTAAGATTTTCAATGTCCTTTGGCCAAAATATACTAACACCCCTCTCTCAATCACCGACCAGTTTAATTTGGCCTTTTTCAAACTTCTAGAAATAAACAAAATTGTCTCTTCTCCTCCCATACCTTGTAATAACACCGCCCCCAAGTCTCTGGTGCTAGCATCCATTACTATTGAACATTTTTGTCTGGGGCAAAGCTTCATAAACAAAAGGCTTGTTCTAATTTGCTTTCCTCAGTTTCAAAATCCCTGTGACAACGTTCATCGCATTTGAATTCTACCATTTTCTTCAATGAACTTCTCAAATTCAGTGTAATATTCGCAAAGTTAGGAATAAATTTGCAGTAGAATTCTGCCATGCTCAGACAGGTTATCAAATCGTCCTTGGACCATGGAGTGAGCATGTTTTCAATGCTACAGACTAACTCCTTCTTAGGTTTTATTCCTTCTCCTGTGAATTTGTGCCCTAAGTAATTCAATTCTTGTTGGCTAAAAATGCATTTCTTAACTTTTAACATGAGACTTTTCCCTTGTAACCTGGTTAGCACTTGTCTCGTTCTGTCATTGTGGTTTTCTAGGTAGCAGATGAAAACCAACACATCCTCTTCACCCTTTGTATATCCTCTAGCACCCTTTCCACTGCGCTTTGGAAAACTGGGGCAGCTGAAATGAGACCAAACAGCACTCTTAAAAAATCTGTATGTTCCATTACGAGTAATGATTGCTGTTAAATCCTGAGTCATCATGTAGTCTTACCTAGTGACACGCTGATTCTAAATCAAGTGCTGAAAACATTTTAGCATCTCCTAACAGAGACATACTTTTGGTTGTATGTGAAAGTGGGTGTTTGACCACTACTATACACTTGTTAAGCTCTCCCAGATCTATTCATTGCCGAACATCCCCTTCATTTGTGACCTACACCCACTGGCGCCAACCACTCCATAGCTATCATTTTATATACAATGCCTGCTGTTATGAGTGACACTAATGTTCTAGTTCCATCATCCACGATGGTGATGGATATTGTAAGAAAACAGGGTTTTTGCAGGTTTCAACCGTTTTTGCCCCATTTTGACTGCTAGGTGCTGGTGTAATGGCTCAAAAATGCCCTGAGCCCTGCTGAGCAGGACTCCGTGCATGTGCTCTGACCCTTAAAATGGTGTATGTTTAATTGGCTTATACCCAATTGGCACATTTACTTGTAAGTCCCTAGTATATGGTACTAGGGGTACCCAGGGACTGTAAGTTAAGAGTGTCCCCTCATGGACTGCAGCACTTGTTGTGCCACCTGCGGACTGGAAGGGCAATTCTAAACTAATAACTCGACTTTGCCATTTAAGGTAATGGCAAAGCCCAGTCCTCCCTTTTTAACCTGCACAGGAGAGGGGTGTTACCTCCCTCCTGTGGGAAGCCACACTGGTGTTAGCCCAAAAGGTGCGCTTCAAAGGAAAGGCTGCCTTTGAAGGGCAAATGGGAAACACATGGAAGAAGGGCTGCCCTATTGTTTAAGCAGACAGGCTGGAACTAGGGACAGGGAAGAGCAGGCAGTTGTCAAAACAGTATTCCAGGGCTATGTAGCCCTCTCGGTCGCCACACCTTTGGGCTGGGCTAGGGAGCGCTGAGCACCAAGAGAGGGGTTCTGCCTTGTTGGAAATGGGCAGTATGGTGCATCCTGGGATAGCCAGATGCCACACTTTACAGGAGGCGGTCATCATACTGTGAAGCGCTCGGATACCTTTCGGGGTCTGTTCGCGCAATAAAAAACTTTTAAAATAAATTAAATAAATCAGGAGTGAGAGAACCTGGTAGCACATTGGCTTCCAACCGCATCCTACCCTGAGGGCAATGTATGGCAATAAAAAGGGCACTCGTGACACCCAGAACTCAGACCTCGACTGCACTGGAAGGAGGACCAAAAGACTGCCCAGCTGCACTAAGGACTGTCGAAGAGGGGCTGCACCAACATGCACTGTACCTGCTGAACCTGGTGGCTAGCAAAGGAGAAGGGACTATGCCTGCTGTGTCCTCCTCGTGGAGAAGTCGTTTCCGGTGCCCAGTCGAAGCTAGGGTCAGTTAGCTCACCTCCTGTTCACAGAAAAGGGCCACAACACCTGACCAGCCTGCCGGGGCAAGTTGGTAGCCCAGATCTTTGCATCGCCACTGCCGTGCAGCACCAGAGACCATGACCTGATGCTCAAATTTGCACCCGAGTCTGCTAGACCCAGGAAAGTCGTTGAAGTGCAGCTTGGTCACTCAGAAGATGAGTTATTGCCCTAGGAAGGAATTGGCTGTGATCGCGATATCGGGCAACTGGTAGTCCAGTGGCAACAGGACTTCTCCCAGAACCTGACGCACTTCAAGGGGCGGCGACCCCGTGACCAGGACCACCTCACCACAACCGTGGACTGAGGAGTAGTCGCAGGAAGACCTCCGTTGACCGCATCGCATCTACAGCATCCTTGAGCATCTTGTATCCCTTGCTTCAGGACCACTTCCGTAGGAACCTATAGCAAAGGGATAAAAGTGCCTGCAACTGCCTGAAGATTGCTTCTCCCGCCAAGGTAACTGTTTCTGAGGACCTTACTGGTCCCCCTGACTGGCTCCCTATCAGGGAGTAACTCCAACGAACCACAATACAACAAGCCAAAGTTTTGCTCAAAATTTTTTTAAGTATCAAATTTGTTTATTTTGCCAATGCTTGTTCACAGTTGAGTAAAATGTGTATATTTACTGTACCTAGTAAAATGTGCATCTCCGGAGCCCTCGGTGGATCTTTTTTGTTTTGGTGTCTAAAAATACAGTCTATTTTTATACATTGGTGTTGATTTCTTAAGTGTATCAAGTATTTCTTCTCAAATGTTTAGGTGCCGTTTAAATACTTTACACTTGTTCCTTTGAGTAAGCCTTGCTGCTCAGAGCCACAGCTACTCAGGGTTATGCTAGAAGGTTTAACAAACGAAACCTACTGGTCCTATAGGGGTTAAGTGTATTACACGGTGCGGTTGCACAGCCACACCATACAATACATCCCATTTCCTCACAGATGTTTCTCATCTTGTAGATCTGCGGAGTTAGGATCGTTAAAACATCTCATCTGCAGGAAACTGCGTGTCATGACAGCACGAATCATACGAATGCCTGGTCGCAAGCCCTTGACGAAGCGCTGACGCAAACTGGATCAAGGGAGCTCTGGAACTCAAAATCATCTCATTTTCAGTTTAAAACAGCCCTGAATAGAAATATAACAAGCATTAAAAATGCAATAGGTCTCGCATTATTTTTGAGTTAGAGCTATTGGCGTTGTAAATGGCAATGTCTTTGACCGTTGTGTTATGGAGTGGATGTATGTTGTTTGAGTGGAATTATGTGGGTTGGATTGGAATTGTTAGATGTGGAATTGTGTGGCGTGGAATTGTGTGGTGTGGAGTGTATTTGTGTAGTGTAAATATGTGTTAGGTGTTCAATGGAATGATGTATTTAGTAAAATTATGTGATGTAAAGCGCAGTGGTGTAGAGTAAAGTTGTGTAGAGTATAGTGGCATGGAGTGGCGCTGCGTATATTGCAATGAAATATAGTGCAGGGGAGTGGACACAGGCTGAGGGGAAGTGGAACATTCCTTCTACTACCGGCAGTAATGGAAGCCAGCTGGTAGGTGTAAGAGCTGCATTGCATGAGGCGCTCCGCAGTAGAAGCAGGGGTGTTTAGGCACACACACACACATACGTGTGTGTTCCAGCCATGTGCACACTTCTTGTACTGAGGAGTGCGGCAGTCGTGATGCTGCAGTTTTATATCAGCAGATGGGGGTAAACAAAGACCTAAAACACTCAATGGTGATGTTTTCACACCCTCCCATATCATCAGTGTGCCCACCGGCCGGCAGATTACTGTGCTGCTCGCCAGCAGAACTAGCCAGAAATAGTGAGAATTCTCCTGTGGAATAACAGCTTTAGTGATATTTGGAGAGTAAGTGTATCCAAGAAAGGAGGGGCGGGCTGGTATTTTAACACTTGGCTGGTTTTATTGGGAGGCATGAAAAGTGACCTGCAAGTGGGCCCCGGTGACGCAGGTAAATCTGTCCCTGCAACCCTGACTTTTAACAGCAAGGACTTATTTACCTAGGGCTTATAGCCACCTGTTCACAGTTTCAGTGCTCTATAGAGAGCTGGTCATGTTGAAATCGTTAGTGCAAAGCCTAATGGTCTCCTTAGGATAATGAATAGCCGAGCGCGCACAAACCCATGCAGCTATCGGTCACACCAGCATTTTATGTGAGTTATAAGACGGGCGTTACTCGCAATAAGCAACCGATACACGAGTCTTTTAGCAAGTGGCTGTTCCCCAGCCCTCCTGGCAGCTTAGAGCCCCTCCCATTCTGCACAGAAGCCTTGCTGTTAGAGTCTACAAGTGATTGGGGATACACTTAAGGTGCGCATGTAGCGTGTGCGCCCCTCAATGTCCTTGATACACTCTGGTGTAATCCGAAGCAGGGCGCGTACCAGTAACAGGTATATAAAGCGATTTATGGTTCAAAGGCCCCAAAAAAAATACTTTATGACGACACCGGAAGTGTCCTCCAACCCTGACCTTTTCACTTCGCTTACACCAAGAATTAAATCGGTTTAATTTTCAGCATGTTACCACCACTTGAGATAAGCCAACAAGTACTGGAATTTAACCCTCCCCGTACCTTGCCCACCAAAACCCGGAAAGGGCTATTTTGAGACTCGCTCGCTCAAATCAGCTTAGAAATGGAGTGCCTCTCAGTCCATGATAAATAATGTGATTTGCCTATGAGATTTAGGACGCTGTTTAAGTGCAGGATAAACCGCTTCTGTATCGATAGACTAAGGCTCCGCTGTTCCAAATGCCATTTAACCTATGGATACTGTAATGTAAAGCGGTTTATTTCCTGTCTGCTGATACGAAATGCGTCCGGTTTATCAGTCACAGCCATTGAAACCCTCTTACGGGAATGCAGACCCCCTCCCGTTCCCACCCTCACCGGAGTTTAACAAACAACTCCAATATTACGAAGCAGAAGCGATCTATATATACAATAGTTCAGTACATGTTTCTTGGGGTTTTAGTGAGTAGTGAACACAAAACTAAATAGTGTTTTAGAGACACCCCCGCCCCCCCTCCCCCACTTCGGAAAGCACAGAGAACCCCTTCCAAGACCTTGGCGTTGTATGAGTCCCCCAGCACCCCAGCTCTGCACCCCACAGCCCCCCTAAAAGGTTTCGAACTGGAATAAATCACTTACAGCCACTGGATGGCTCCACAGATCGGGATGCAGTGCAGGAGGAGTGCGGCGGTGATGAACAGGGGGCCATAGTCCGGTGTGCTTAGGGAGCAGGGGAGAAAAGTCCAGCAGGGGAGACGGCCCGCTGCAGTCCCGGAGACACAGAAACCACTTCCAAAAAGTTCCACAAATCCCTTCTCCTGTTTGCGGAGTGTTGCGGCACTGGTGCCCTCTGTGCTGGCACTGCCGTCTGTATTGGCACTGCCGTTTGTCCTGGCTCCGCGGACCTTCCCTCCCTGTCCAAGGCTGTGGTCCTTTTCCTTGAACCCGCCGCTGCCCCTGTGCTTTAAACTCCCTGTGACGTCACGGCCGTGTGCTAATCAGGTGCAATTACTAAACTCCTTCTGACAATAGGATGGCCCTGAGGCCTGGTGTGAAACGGTGCCCAGATCCCCCCCTGAGCCCCCCGCACACAAAGGAGCGTCTGGCCCCCAGCCCCCCCGGAGAGCCAATCCACACTGCTTGCAGGGCGGGGGCCAGGTACAGAGTCTGGGCGCTGCAGCGGCACTGGGGGTGGGGGCCGCGGGAAGGGCCACAGCCAGGCAGCTGCAGTGAGTGGATTCAGGTATCCGAGCCAGCATCAGGGTTACGTGGGTGCCAACCACTGGTGCACACTCACCACACTACAAACAGTGATACCGGGCACACTCACGGCAGTGCAAATAGTGACCTGGTGCACTTACGGCAAGGCAAACAGTAACATGGTGTACAGTCACGGCAGGGCAAACAGTGACCGGGTGCACACGGAGGACAGGGCAAACATTGCTGAGCGTCCCTGCAGGGCGGGGGCCAGGTACAGAGTCTGGGCGCTGCAGCGGCACTGGGGGTGGGGGCCGCGGGAAGGGCCACAGCCAGGCAGCTGCAGTGAGTGGATTCAGGTATGCGAGCCAGCATCAGGGTTACAGGGGTGCCAACCACTGGTGCACACTCGCCACACTACAAACAGTGATACCGGGCACACTCACGGCAGTGCAAATAGTGACCTGGTGCATTTACAGCAAGCCAAACAGTGACATGGTGTACAGTCACGGCAGGGCAAACAGTGACCGGGTGCACACTGAGGACAGGGCAAACATTGCTGAGCGTCCCTGCCGAGACTCGAACCCAGTACCTTGAGGTCGACTGTTTACCAAAAAAGCGCGTGCGTGAAAGGCAAGCAGTTCAGATGGGAACAGCGCGCGTAATAAAAAACAAGCACGGAATCGAAACCCAGCTGAACGCGGAATCGAAAGCAGTGGTGCGCGCGCACCACAGAGGAGGGGGGGGGAGCGCGGGAGCGGCAGCGAGGCGAACGCGCGCTGCTGCGCGTTCTGGCCACCGTCGGGAATGGGAGGAGCAAAGGCGGGACATGCGCCCACCTTTGCCCAATCGCGTGCCGTCTCTGTAAAAAAAAAATGCACGCTCCAGCCAATGTGGGCTTCACAAAGCAAAACCACACGCACGAGCGTGTGGGTAGCTTTCTGAAGCCCTTTCTAAAGGTCTCGCGCTGCGCGAGCAGTGCTGCGCGCTGCGCGAGCAGTGCTGCGCACTGCAACGCAGGCGCGAGACCTAAAAATGATATCACGGAAATCTGATCTAAGAGCATTTGCAAAAAGAAAACATGCTCCCCTGGTGCTCGGTAGCTACGACAGAAAAGGCCCACAAACATACATTAACTAAACATTTTCCTCCTACTATAAGATGAAATTTCTGCAGCTTCGTATGGGCTCATTTGTGTCATTAGATCTGTCGCCACCATGGGCGGACACACCAGAGTCAAAACTATGCCGACTATGTAATCTTTCGCAGGAGTCACTAACTCATCTGCTTTGCATATGCCCTATACTATTGGCAGATCGCAGAAGATTGCTTAGGTTGCTATGGATCAAGGAGGGGACACGGACATTACCATCAGCCGTCAGTTTCTTATTGAACAATGAGCAGCTGCAAGCGATCACAAAATTGGGAAAATTTCTAGGGTGTGTGGAGAAGCAACTCAAATTAATTTCAGAAGCCCAAAACGATTAAGGGGCGTATTCCTGAACACCAGCAATCCTAAAAACAAACAGTTTCAACCAGACAGTCTGTATTGCTTCCTTTTTCTCCTTAACCAAAGGCGCTTTTATTAAGTTGTTACCCTTTTATTGAATAGTATTTTAATCCATTTTTACCTGTGAGGAATACAATGGTCGAATTATGAATTGTCTGTTAAACGATTGAGTCCTAGGAATAACTGGGATAACACATATTATTCTGATTTTATTTGTAATTTTAGGCACTTGGACAGACTTTATTGTCTAAAAGTATTTTTGAACTGAACAGAACTTGTACATCTTGGGGTGAACACCCGTCTTCATTTTTATTTTGTGTAAATACAGTTTTAAACACCCTCATCTCACAATGAACAATTCTGCAGCTTCTCTAAAAAACATTTTTCATCAATGTTACTGTGCTCACTTCTGCATTATCTTTAAGGATTTTCATGCACTTTGAGCTAGGATCAAACATGAATTTCAAGTCCTAAAGATGGGTCCAGCTAATTGTGCAATCCCCTTTCATGGATAAGTACACGGTAACCTGTAATACAGTCACTTTATACTCTATACAACCCCTAAAATATCCAAGCTGTTTAATTGGTTCACCACCGTAACCTACCCAACTGAAATCGGTATCATTGGTCGTATCTTCCCTACAATCTGCTTCTTATATAAGTCTTTGGATACTAGCGTTAATTTTGCTCCAGAGTCAAACAAAATATCCACTTCACCACCTCAACCTTTACTGAGTCAATAAAATCAGCTTCTCTTTTCCGTACTACTTGGGTCAATATTTGTTCAACTTCTCTTTGATCTCACTTACTTTCTTCAAAACATTTGGTGACTTACACACTTTGTCAAAATTACCTTTCCCCCCCCCCACAGAGTTTCTGTACTGCTTTCCAAGCAGGCCATTTCTCATCACTGACTATGTTACCCGGAGTTAGCAAAACCAAAGGGGATGACGGACGGAGTGTTGAACATTGCAAGCACTCACCCCCAGTCAACTGATCTGGGTTTAATCCATCATCATTCTTTAGCTCACTCCGCCACCCCAGTTCAGACATGGCCATATGCAAATCAGTCTGACCCTGTGCCTCATGGGAACAGTCCAGCCCGAACTGCCAAGCCATGTCTTCCCTGGACCGGAAACAAGCATCCTGGGACCGGTTTCTGGCTTACAGCCGTCATCAGCCAGGCTATCTTGAATCCAGTGGCAAAGTGGGTCCCTTGCTCACTTTGCCGTTGGATTCAAGCTAGCCTGGCTGATGAGGCTGTTAGCCAGAGCCGGTCCCAGGATGCTCGTTTCCGATTCAGAAGACCTGGTTTGGCAGTTCGAGCTGGACTGTTCCCATGAGCACAGGGTCAAGACTGATTTGCATATGGCTGGGTCTGAACTGAGGTGGCAAAGTGAGCTAAACAACGATGATGGATTCAGCCCAGATCTGTGACTGGGGGTGAGTGTCTGAAAAGTTTCAGCGCTCCGTCCATCATCTCCTTGTGTTTGCTTTGTTCGCCCTAAGTTGGCAGGGTATGCCCAGACGTGGGTCCCTTGCTCACTTTGCCACTGGATTCAAGCTAGCCTGGCTGATGAGGGCTGTTAGCCCGAAACCGGTCCCAGGATGCTTGTTTCCGGTTCAAGGAAGACCTGGTTTGGCAGTTCGGGCTGGACTGTTCCCATGAGGCACAGGGTCAAGACTGATTTGCATATGGCTGGGTCTGAACTGAGGTGGCAAAGTGAGCAAAAGAACGATGATGGATTCAACCCAGATCTGTGACTGGGGGTGAGTGTCTGAAAAGTTTCAGCGCTCCGTCCATCATCTCCTTGTGTTTGCTTTATGTTACCCGGAGTACCACATGTGTAATGTCTTAAGTTAAATATAACAGTCATGTCACTTTTTTTGTTTATGACTTACAGTTTGTGCGCCTTCCTTGTTGTTGCATTATTTATCTCAACACATGCTAGGCTGTGTTCAATTTTATTTGCAACTTCTCAAACTTCACTCAACTTGGGATCGTCTTTTAGCAATAATTCTTCTCCGACCTTTTCTATGTTGCAAGCCTACATAAATTGATCTCTTATTCTTTCCTCCAAGATTTTCTCCAAATTTGCAACTGGTTGCTAACTTCCTAACTGCTTGCTAACTCAAGCATTTTAGTGTTCTCTTCCCAAAATGACACCTTTCCAAGACAGTGCAAATCTTCAGTAAAAAATGTACAGCCTGTTTCTTATGCACATTTCAAATTCATTCAAGCCATTTGACTCCTCAAGTGACACTCCTGACAAATGCTCCCAGAGTTCCTGTCCGTCAGGTCCTAAACAATGTATTAATAGAGTTTTCCTCTCCACACTTAAACCTACACCACATACTTAGGGCGTGTCGATCCTGGCCCCGCTGAAACCTGACGACTTATTAGCATGCTTCTCTTGCTTGCCAAGCCCCGGGTGGTGATGTACTGGGGTCAGGAACTGGTCCCCTAGACTCACGATTGGCTGAAAGATGTAGCTTACTGTCAAGAACAACTCAACACCTATTGAAACCTTATGCCCAGCAAATCCCGCCCTAAGGACATCTGGGAACCAATGGTGTCTTACCTGGTCCTGCAGGAAGAGCATGAGCCCATTGGGCTTGCCGGGGGATCCCCTGGCCCTCCCCGACTCACTTGATGACGGGTGCCCCACGATGATCCTGCTACTCTGCATGGTCCATGGGCTTGGACTGCCATCAAATATATGTTTATGTGACCCACAACTATGCCACCGGAGTGCACTTGCTGTATTGATGCCTTAACTGAAGTGTGATGGTCAGCAAAATGTGGTTGTATCTATGAGCTGCAAATAAACTGCTGTATTCAAGACACTGCAAGAACTATTAACTCCAGTGTACTGTTTTCTGTTGTATTGTTTTTTTCTTTGCAATAAAATGTAATAAATAAAAAATAAAAAACTTGCACCACATACCTTGTCGTATTGTAAAAATATTTTGTCCATTTTCCCCCATTTAAAGTAGGTTTATCTGGGGAAACTAGGAAAATGGAGGTGAAATACCCTTGTGCATGTTTGGTAAAGTTTTGGCCACCATTATTTGATACACAAACGACTTCTCTTTGTTACACTTTAAATACTGGTGACTATAACTTGTAGTAACTTCTTTGCTCTAATAAAAACTACTGTCAATTGACCCCGTGGAGTGAGGTGCTGATGAAATATAATTTGAAGCTCACAACAGAAAATATGCCAGTCATGGTCTGACTCCTGTTCACACCTGGGCTGAATAAATGCCACTCGCGTCCAGGCGAAGAAGTGACAGATAGAAGCTCACGACAGAAGATGGACTGGTTAAGGGTTCACTTCTGCTCCTGTCCACAGAAATACTGGTCGCGAGCTCTCTTCGGGACAAGAAGGCTCATCACTGGGGCATAAGAAGTCCTGAGTTGCCATTCCATTATTGTCACCCTTCTGACGCACACCCAGAAAGCACGTCCTGCACCAGATCCTCTGAACACGCAGAGCGATTACAGACTGAGTCAAGTGGATCGAAATTAGCACTGCGCTGAACTGCATGTCCCTGGTGCAGTGCCGCATTAAACCCTGTGGAGGCCCCTAGGCAATCGAAATTTCTGGGCCCCCCTCGCAAATTATCTCCTAATACGTTTTTAATTTTACCAACCAACAATTTTAATAAACCAATTTTATTACACAAAACGAAACATTAACAATTATTGTTATTAAACAAAAAATAATTGGACAATTTAAGAAAGCCGATTGTAATTTTCATTTAAGATCAAATCAATATTATTTTGATCCGTTGTTCCGGGGCCCCTAAAAGAAGTGGGGCCCATAGTTCGGTGCCTACTTTGCCTATTTGGTAATCTGGAACTGCCCTGGTGACCCTCTCTGACATTATCTCAAGGAGTCATATGTCTCTGGTGAATAAGAGAAAGAGAAGCAAATGGCTGCGGACCACAGAAAGGTGAGCATTAGGCAACGCTCGAGCTCAGCAAAGTTAACAAACATATATCACTCTAAAGACAAACTTCAATACTGTAGGTGGTTATATAGAACAATTAAGACATTTTGGTTCAAATTGTTGAATGCAGGTATAGCTTTAACCTCTTGCGCAATGGGCAGAAAACGGGAAGGACAAGACTGCCCCGAGCAAACTCTCTTCTGGGTGTGATCCTGCTCTAAACACCCAAAGCTGTTCCCTACTCTTAGGTGCTTCAAATTAGCAAAAATCATCTCCATCAAGCTTCTCGCCAATGTGGAAAGTTGGCGTCATGAGACTTGCTAGAAGTTAGAAGGATCACGTTTAATTTCTTATAAATGACTCGCACATAAGCCACCTGATCCCACTGTGGCAGCCTTCAAACTGAAGGAAGCAAGTGAGGGTTGTCTATTTGACAGTCATATTCTAGATTCTCAGACTTTCTCTGCCAGTACATTCATTAACACGCTGTGGTTCTGAACAGTCTCCCTGCACGTCACCTATGATAACAGCACACATGGCGCTGGGGCACTCAGTTGCGCTACTCCTTTCTAACGAAATAGAAAAAGTAACAACACTGAAGATGCTGCAAAGAAACTTTTGTCCTCGGAGTAACATTTTTCATCTGTTCATTTTCTGTGATAAGGTGGCTAAACCAGGAGGTAGGGGAAATATATAATTAACCTGCTTTTTTTAATTTCTTTTTTGAAAGGGGCGAAGGAATGGGACAACCACGGCTGTTGTTTTGGCAGAAGAGAAAAAATGTACTTGTCATTTTTGTCCTTTTATGGTTTTAAAGAGGAAAAATCAACACATATGCCTGTTGCCCTACATGTTTGCATTTAAACTTATGTTTAATGAGAGATTGTATTTGTATTTATATAGCGCTTACTACTTCGAACGAGGTGTTGAAGCCCTTTTCTGCAAGTAGCACACTACTCTGGAACATAAAAAGGATTAGTGGTGGATTAGTATAGGGAAATATAGGTTGTTAATTTGAGCGGTGGACAAGTCTGTTAGTTGAACTGAATAGGATAACGGAGGGCTAGAGGAGGGAAGAGTCTAGAAGTGTTACTTGGGAGATCATAGTAGTAAGACGAGGTTTGGGATGAGTCAAACGTGGGACAGAGGAGGGAAGAGTCTAGAAAGGGATTAGGAAGAATCATAGTAGTAAAATGAGGTTTGGGATGAGTCAGAGGAGGGATAAATGAGGGAAGAATCAAGAAAGTGTTATTTGGGAGATCACAGTAGTAAATTGAGGTTTGGGGTGAGCCAATGATGGATAGAGGAGGAAAGTCTAGAAATGGTTATCTAGGAGATCATAGTAGAATAAGGAGGTGTGGGATGAGTTAGAGAGTGGAGGTAGAGGATATATTGAGAGAGTCATAGGATGAGAAATTGAGTAGTGCATTGGAGAGAGTTGAAGGTTTTGTTTCTACAGTAGGAGTAAAGTAAAAAATATATAGATACATAACTACATAGAAAGGGTGTACATGTATAAGGAAAAAAATATATCGAGATATACAGTTGTATTGTAAAAAGTCCCATATATGCATGTTTGGATAGATAGAAATGCAGATTTTCAAGAGTTGCTGCATGTGAAGCTAAGTTATTTGTGTATTTTTATTTTTAAAAACCCTGTATTTATTTTAGTTTTATATTTTCCTCAATATTTTAATAGTGAAGCACTTATTGATACAATTGTTATGATCAGAAATCAGATCAGAACAGGATTTATAAAGCGCTGCTAATCACCCGCAAGGGTATCAAGGAGCTGATGGTTTTGCTGCTTCGAGAGTGTTCAGTTGAACAGCCAGGTCTGGAGTCCTTTCTGGAATTCTAGAAGAGGATGAGGTCTGGAAGGTAAGGAGGAAGGTTGTCCCAGGAGTAGGAGCGTCCTCCACTGTTGCTTCGGCGGATGCAGGAGTTGTGTGTGAGGGAGAGGGAGGCGAAGCACAGAAGTCTGGAAGGTTGGTGGAAGTTCAGGCAGTGGTTGATGTAAGCTGATCCCTGGTTGTGTAGGGCTTTGTAGGTGTGGATGCGCATTTGAAATTGCACCTCTTCTGAATGGGGAGTCCCTGGAGCTTCTTGAGGTGGGAGGTGATGTGGGTTCGTTTGGGGACGTTGAGGTGGAGTCTGACTGCTGAGTTCTTTATGGTCTGCAGTCTCTTGAGGGGGTGAGTGGTGATTCCGACAGAGTGCATTGCCGTAGTCCAGACGGCTGGTGACTAGGGGTGGAGTGGCGGTTCGTCTGGTGTCGACAGGTAGCCATTTGAAGATTTTCCGGAGCATGGGGAGAGTAAGGAAGTAGGCGGATGAGACTGCATTCATCTGGCTTTTCATGGTGAGTTTGCTGTCCAGTATAATGCAGAGGTTGCCTGCCTGGTCTGTCAGAGTGGGTCCTAGTTCGGAGTGCCACCAGGAGTCTTTCCACGGGGAGGTGTTGTTCCCAAAGATCAGCACCTCAGTTTTGTCTGTGTTGAGTATTAGGCAGTTGCTTTTCATCCAGTCTGCAATGCCTGTCATGCATCTGCGGAAGTTGGCCCATGTGGTGGAGGGGTCTTCTGATAGTGAGAGAATGAGCTGGTGGGTGTCGTCTGCGTAGGATAGGATGCTTAGTCAATGGGTTCTTACGATGTTGGCCAAGGGGGTCATGTAGGGGTTGAACAGAGTGGGGCTGAGGGACAAGCCTTGAGGAACAATGCAGATGATGTTCTTGGGTTCTGAGGTGAGCGGTGGTAGGCGGATTTTCTGGGTTCTTCTGGTGAGGCAGGAGGCGATCCATTCAAAGGTGTCTCCTCTATGTGATGAAGCCTCTTAATAAGGGTGTGGTGGGATACTGTGTCAAACGCTGCTGAGAGGTCGAGGAGGATCAGGGCGGCCGTTTCTACCCGATCCAGGAGGATTCTGGTGTTGACGGTGGCAGCAATCGGAGCGGTTTCGGTGCTGTCGTTGGTGCGGAATCCGGATATGTCCAGAAGATTGTTGTTCTTCAGGTGTTGAGTGAGTTGGCGGTTGATGGCTTTTTCGAGGACTTTGTTGGGAAAGGGGAGCCCAGAGATGGGAAAGCAGTTCTCGAGTTCGCTGGGGTCGACGGATAGTTTCTTGAGAAGGGGTTTGACTTCTGCGTGTTTCCATTCTTCGGGAAAAGTGGACATGGTGATGGATGCGTTGAAAATGGCAGAGAGCTTGCTGCTGATCTTCTTGCTCCCAAGGTTGAAGATGTGGTGGGGACAGGGGTCCGTGGGTGCTCCTGAGTGGACGGAGTTCATGATGGCTGTGGTGTTCTGTGTGGTGAGCTGGTCCCAGGAGATGAGTAGGGGGTCGGGGTTCACATCTGTGGGAGTGAGGAGCCTGGAGTGGTCGGAGGAGGTGGATTGGGGTTTGAAGTTTTTCTAGATGGTGGAGATCTTGTCGTGGAAAAAGTCCGCCAGGATGTTGCAAAGATCCTGGGGGCGGGGGGCGGTGGGGTTGGGGGGTGATGATGTTTTCGGTGGTTGAGGGGTTGGAGAACTCTGACAATGTTGAAGAGTTCTTTGCTGTGGTTAGAACTGGCTTTGCTATGGTCAGCCAGGGCACTCCTTTTCGTCTCTTTCAGAAGTTGGTTGGTATTGGTTGAGGACTGTCTTGAAGGTGCCTCTGTCTGCGGGATCCTTGCTGGTGCGCCATTTCCTTTCTAGTTGCTTGCAGTGGCGTTTCATGGTTCTTAGTTCTGTGGTGTACCAACTGGCCTGTTTGGTGGATCTCTTGAGTTTGGTGGAATTGATGGGAGCGTCTCTGTTGGCTCAGTCAGTGATCCAGGTGGAGAAATTTTTGACAGCCTGTTCTAGGTTGGTTGCGGTGTCGGGGTGAGAGGTGTTGAGTACGTCAGTCCACTGGCTCTCTGACACTTTCTTCCAGCTTCGGTGGGAGGTTCTGGGCAGCTTGGGGGCGGTGCCTGGGGAGGAGGAGAGGGGGGCCTCTGCTCATGAAATGGACAATGGAGTGGTCTGTCGAAGTGAGCTCAGTGACATGACTGAACTTGACTGTCGCTGGTCGTGAAGATGGGGTCAAGCGTGTGTCCAGCGTTGTGGGTAGTGCTGATGACTAGTTGGGTGAGGACGATGTTGTTCATGCTTTCGAGGAGGTTGGCGGGATTGGTGTTGTTGGGGTCGTCGAGGTGGAAATTGAGGTCTTCGAGGAAGATGTCGTTTTTGCCGTCAATGGCGAGTGGAGCGCTGAAGTCGGGAATCGCGTTGCAGAAACTGGGGCGTGGTCCTAGGGGGTCTGTAGGCGAGGGTGCCTCTGATGGTGGTTTTGCCGTCGGTTTGGAGTTGGAAATTGAGGTGCTCCATGATCGGGTGGAGTCTTCTGCGCTGGTGGTGCAGTGGATGTTTTCTTTGTGGGCGATGGTGATTCCACCTCCGTGTTTGCAGATGCGTTTCCTGTTTGCTATCTTGTAGTCGTCTGGAGTAGCTGAGGCGATGTTGGGAGCGGATGCTGGGTTGAGCCAGGTCTTGGTGAGGAAGAGGATGTTAGGGGTGAGGGCGGTGATGATGTCCCAGATTTCTGTGGTGTTCTTGCAGAGTGATCAAGCATTGAACAGGAGGCAGTGGAGTTGTTCCAAGGCAGTCTTGGTCATAGTGGTTGGCGTGGTTGTGGTTGTCGTGCCTGTGGGTGGTTTGGCGTGGAAGGAGAGACGTGCCAGCAGGTAAAAGGTCCTACTGCAGATCGAGGTGAGGTGCGGCAGCAGTTGTTGTGGAGTCTGGGGTCCAGAGCTCAGTGGTGGTGTATCTTCATGTGACAGGAGAGCCAGGGTTCCTGGCACTGGGTGTTGTCCAGGCATGGACAGGGCAAACACAAGGAGATGATGGACGGAGTGCTGAAATTTTTCAGACACTCACCCCCAGTCACAGATCTGGGTTGACTCCATCATCATTCTTTAGCTCACTTCGCCACCCCAGTTCAGACACAGCGATATGCAAATCAGTCTTGGCCCTGTGCCTCATGGGAACAGTCCAGCCCGAACTGCCAAGCCATGTCTTCCCTGGACCAGAAACAAGCATCCTGGGACCGGTTTCGGGATAACACCCCTCTTCAGCCAGGCTAGCTTGAATCCAGTGGCAAAGTGAGCAAGGGACCCACGTCTGGGCATACCCTGCCAACTTAGGGTGAACAAAGCAAACACAAGGAGATGATGGACGGAGTGCTGAAACTTTTCAGACACTCACCCCCAGTCACAGATCTGGGTTGAATCCATCATCATTCTTTAGCTTACTTCGCCACCCCAGTCCATCATCTCCTTGTGTTTGCTTTGTTCGCCCTTAGTTGGCAGGATATGCCCAGACGTGGGTCCCTTGCTCACTTTGCCACTGGATTCAAGCTAGCCTGGCTGATGAGGGCTGTTAGCCCGAAACCGGTCCCAGGATGCTTGATTCCGGTCCAGGGAAGACATGGCTTGGCAGTTCGGTCTGGACTGTTCCCATGAGGCACAGGGTCAAGACTGATTTGCATATAGCTGTGTCTGAACTGGGGTGGCAAAGTGAGCTAAAGAATGATGATGGATTCAACCCAGTTCTGTGACTGGGGGTGAGTGTTTGAAAAGTTTCAGCACTCCGTCAATCATCTCCTTGTGTTTACTTTGTTCGCCCTTAGTTGGCAAGGTATGCCCAGACGTGGGTCCCTTGCTCACTTTGCCACTGGATACAAGCTAGCCTGGCTGATGAGGGCTGTTAGCCCGAAACCGGACCCAGGATGCTTGATTCCGGTCCAGGGAAGACATGGCTTGGCAGTTCGGTCTGGACTGTTCCCCTGAGGCACAGGGTCAAGACTGATTTGCATATAGCTGTGTCTTAACTGGGGTGGCAAAGTGAGCTAAAGAATGATGATGAATTCAACCCAGATCTGTGACTGGGGGTGAGTGTTTCAAAAGTTTCAGCACTCCGTCCATCATCTCCTTGTGTTTGCAGGCATGGACAGGCACAGACAGACTTGCTTTTGGCATGGCCGTGCTGCGAACTCCTTTAAGTAGGTCCTGGCAGGAGGGAGGGGCACTGGATGGTGGTGGGCGTGGTTGGTGTGAGGCGGGAAGCAAGAGGGAATAGGGCGACAAAAACCAGTGGGAAAAGCGAGCGGTCGGTGGGGCAAAGGCAGCGGAACACAACAGAAAGAAACCAGGCAACACAGAATATGAAACAAAACCATACAGTGGCAGAATCTGAGCAAAGACAAATAAAGCAAGTGAGGACCAAACAGTGGGTAACAACACAAAATTGCAACAAGCAAGACAGCAAACAAAGTGATTGAGGACTAAACAGAGGGGAAAAGTGCATATTTAATTAAACAGAAAAAGCAACTTAACCAATTTAAACAAAAGTTAAACAAGAGAGGTAGTAAAGTAGCAAGGGGGAGCTGTCACGAAGGAATGATCATATTTACATATTGTGATAGATAAAATAAAACAGAAACCCATAAGCACCTAATCAAATAACTTATATGAAAACTATGCAGTCACCTATATACATGCTAAGCATTATATATATATATATATATATATATATATATATATATATATATATATATATTAACCATAAGTAATATAAACATTTTTTTAGCAGTCCTTAACAATATCCATATATTTTTAAACCCTAGGTATGTATATTTGTACAAAGAAATGCACCTATCTAAATAAATACATATAATTAAATCATAATCAATGTAGGGCCCTCAAGGCAGGGGAGAAGTGGGCTTGTGGCTTTACATGTAGGAATAGTCTGGCAGCAGAGTTCTGAATTCCTAGTAGTCTTTTCATAGTTGATAAAGATGATCTGTGGCCATTGCCGTAATTAACTTTAGACACTACAAGAGAGATAGTAGCCTGGACCTTGTGTGGAAATCCTAGGTGAGGGAAGCTGCGCCGCAGAGTTTTCAAAGTAATGAAGCTTGATTTTGCTAACGTGTCCTCATGGGCATTCATAGATAAGTTGGAGTCCATGGTAATTCCAAGGTTTCTTACTTCCTTATATACTGGTTTCAGATCGTCAGGCCAGGCGCAGAGTGGGCATAATTTTTCCAATCGCCACATGAGTTTTTCCATTTTGGAAGTATTCAATTTGAGATGGCTCTATGTCATCCACTGATCAACGGCTCAGAGGCAACTGAAGATTTTTGAGTTTCCAATGTCTTTGGGGCTTTCCACTTTAAGACTTTTCTGTGCGTCATGTGCATAGTTATAGCAAATCAGATGGTGGGGATTACTACAGCATTGTAGATGGCTAATGCGACCTAACATCGTGCAGTGGCTTTGAATTAATTTTGATAATGTGATCGCATGGAGTACTTTAGCCATGTGTTGTATAGAAAGAATAACATTTGGTTTATAAAAACATTCTTTAAAAAACCCTTATCAGATGTCCCTGTTAGGGGGTGGAGAGGGGGTATCTGGTTAGAAACATATTAACTCTCACATATATGTATTTTGCTACTTGATTTGTCTCAAATATTTCGAACAACCTCCTTGTTATTCATGTGCATGTCCTTGTCTTCAACTCAGGTAATGGCATAATTACTTAAGGGTTATCTTCATGACAGAGTCCTGAGCCTCATCATTTTTTTTTTTTACTATTTAAGGGCAAACCCTCACTCAGGAGACAGGTAGAATGTCATTCTCTTCCCCAACCCCAAATGACAAATAAAATTCTTCTCTTAGAACAGGTGGTTATCCTCAACTCCCATTTTCTTCTTTAAAATCACAACTGTGGCAAGATAACCTTGGAAGTGAAGTAATTAAGATTACTGATAAGTAACGCAGTCCTTACAACCTCATCCAGCTTGCTTGTCACAGTTCTTACAATTTGAGGATACACCCCACCACAGGTATCCATGAATGACCAAAGTCAAACATAAGAACCACCCACATAAATGTATTGACAGTTCTAGTAAAAATATCAGAGACAAGGAGTTCAAAATCTTCTCAGCAAAGAACCGTGTTTGAGCTGCGTATACTGCCACCCTTGTAATGGACAAAAAAGAGGTGTCCTCATGGCTACCCCGCAAATTTCCCCCAAGCAAAATATCCTGTGGCTTGGACCAGAAAGCTGCAACCCCTCTGGTCCATCTCCTTTGGATTCGCCCTAGAAGAACCATCTTTCACATGCTTTAGTAATAGACAATCTGCCCCAAATGATAATGGCAGAAGTGAAGGCGTGTCACTGTTAGCTGCTGGGATAAAAGTGGCAAACAGGAAATGCAAGGTCGTGAAAGCTAGGGTGTAATTAAGATCCGAGATAACAGTGTGGCACGCATCTAATATAAACAATGCCTCCTCTTCCAGAGAAGCGGGGTGGGGCAGAAAGCAGTAATGAAAATATCATGTACCTAGGAGAATTGTAAGCTGACTTTTGACAAGAGCACTTGAACTCAGCAAAGGACTATCTTAACCGGCAGGATCTTAAGAAAGGAAGTTTCTAATGAGCACACCCACTTCTTGTCCAGTTTCTGTTCTACTGCAGCAAATTCAATTGCCACAACGAAGAAGTCTGACTGGGATAACAAGCACTGAGGGCTGCTTATGAAGTCTCAAATATGTCCACCAGGAACATCTGTACAGCCACCAAGAGATCACAACAAAGGGAAATGGACATTTCCCTTATGATCCTCAAAACTGTGGAAAATAAAACGAAACCACATTTCCATCAATCAAAGCCAAAGGCTATTGGTACATTATCTGCTGCTTACTGTTCCCAAACGATAGGGCGACTACCTCACTCCAAGTCATCTCAAACACTGTTTCCAGTCCTGAACCTTTCATCTACAAATCATTGATTTCAGGTGTGTTTGTCTAGTTTGTTCAATGGAAGCAAAAAAAAAAAAGACTACAATACCCAGAATGCATTAGGGTATTACATAGTAGTCCAGGACAGGAAACAGTGTCTGTAATGACCTGGAGGGTGGTGGTCATCCTAGACCCCAAACAGTGATGGTGGCCAAAGTCTCAAGAGAAAAAGTCCTAGAGAAATTTCAGTACGATAAAACATTCACAGGTATGTGAAAGAAGACCCTTGAACATGCATGTATCACATGGAGATATTTCAGTATTGTCAAACGCAGGCACCTATACTGCAACAGAGGTTGGACTGCAAGACAACTAGAGGAGCTACATCTCTACAGCAGTCCATCCTGTGCACGTCCAAGCACTAAAATGTCAAGTTATTAGAAAAGTTACACCAGCGTTGGAAGAGGAAGGCCGGTCAGAGGTACACGAGGGAGAAGAGGCAGGCCATCAACAGGATCTAGGAACTGGGTGTTTCATGGTCACGAGAGACTAGTGAGAGTAACGAGTGAGAACATCAACAGGATCTGGTGCAGAGGTCCACCGTAAGGAATTTCAAGTTAGAAAGTGGGACTTGGAGGGCAAGTAATGACCCATTAGGTTATCCTGCTGAAACTTCTGAAGAGTGTCGGTGCTTCCTAGAGAAATTCAGTTGACCAGTGGAATGTCAATGGATTCTTTGCTTAGCTTAAATCCTCTCGGGTGGGAGGCTTCCAACAGAAGTGCACACAAAAGCATTACACTGGGATGCAAACAAACCCTGCTATTCAATCCCACACCTGATGAGTGTGAGTTATAAATGATACAGGAGTGGAGATGACTCCACTGAAGAACAGAAGAGCCAGCCGAGCCAGTCAGCCCATAAGTGCTCCTTCCCCAAGAGATGGGATATAGTCAAGCAAGCAGGTTTGCCTCTCTTCACAGACACAGCATGTGGGTCACATCATACAAACCCAAGTACAGTGATTGATATAGACCTTGGGAACTTGACTAACTGATTCAAACCATTATAGAGATCACTGTTACAGTCGGGTGTCTGGCACTACACAACATGGATTTTTCTCCTAACGAATGCCATTTGACCGCAAACAAGGGGAGGAAAAACCTGGAGGGAAACAAAAATTACACTCTCTCCAACTGGAGGAATAAGCTAGTTTGGGATCAATTGCTCTTCTCTGCCATCTAGACTTGGCACCAAACCAAGGTGTCTTTCAAAATGGCAACCAAGAACAGAAAAATGGGAGCATCTCAGCCATGTCTTGTTATTCCAGTTTGATGGATGCCAACATACTTCAAAACGGAAACATGCATCTCAGATACCAAGCATTGTCAGAAGGTTCCCTAGCCTAAGTAACCTAACATTGACCCTATAGAGCCCATCTTGCCAAAGAAGTACTGAGCAAACGTGTCTACACCCTTTAGATCGAAAACCGGCTTGAAGTCACCCAATGACATATGTACCAACAAGCATTTGCAATGCCATAGGTCTCGCATTTACGCGAGTTTTAGCTATTCACATTGCAAATAACAATGCCTTTTATTTTTGTTTTTAAAACTTAAATAAAAGGTATTGGGCCAGATGTAGCAAAATAGGATTTTGCGAGTCCTTAATAGCGATTTTTTGCGAATCGCTATTAAGGACTTCATAAACTGTTATGTAGGTAGGAATCTGCTAATATTTAGCGATTCCTACACATTCCTATTTGCGACTCGCAAATTGCGAGTCGCAAATAAGGAATGGCCTCCCAATCATTCCTATGGGCCAAGAGGCCCATAGGAATGAATGGGAATAGCGTGCGTGAACTTGCGAGTACCTAATAGGTACTCGCAAATTACGATCAACTTCAGGGATGCAAGGGTTCCTAAAGGACTCCTGTTGCACCCCTGAAATGTGCAGGTGTGCACATGTGGCGCACATACATGCCCAAAGGGCATGTATGTGTGCTACATGGCACTTTCGAAACATGCATAAAATTGCATTTTTAAAGGAAGTCGCAATTTACCACCAACCTGAAGTTAGTGGTAATTTGCGATTCCTTACAGAAAAATCGCAATTTGCGATGTATCCCAGAATAGCATTTAGGGAATCGCAAATTGCGATTCTCTGAATGCTTGCGCAAAATAGGGAATCGCAAATTTTGCGATTCCTTATTTTGCGAGTGGGTTTTTCACTTCCTACATTGCACAAGGCTATTTTGCGGTCGCAAACGTTGAAATTCTACAAATCTCAGCGTTTGCGATCGCTATTTCACTTCCTACATCTGGCCCATTGTCATTTACAATGCCAATAGTTTTAGAGGAGATTGTTTTTGCATATGCATATTGCATATGCTGCTATCGGGCAACAGCAACAAAATAATAGGAAAACGTGAGGAAAACAGACAGCAATAAACTGGATCGCAAGCTACACAACAATACCATACCTGCTGAGGCTGCCGCAATGTTTATTAATAAAAAAAAAATCGCTGGGGCTCTAGAAGGGGTGAAAACACAACAAAGCCTCGTTAACAAGTAAATGGTGTTTTAAAAAACCTGTGAAGTACTCGGGTGCGCCTGCAATAAGACGGTCGCCAGCCCGGGAAGCGGTCTCAGCCCGGGCGGACACACACGACCGGGGGGGAGGGGGGGGCTGAAGCCCTTTGAGCCCAATGGGGGTTGCGCGCCTGGCAACAGCAGATGTGGGGAGGCGCACATGGAACAAACACATACCACCTGTACTTAGATTCCCCTTGGCAACAGCCATAAAGATTAGATGCTTTGACCCGGCCCCCGTAAATCCACCAGTAGAAGTCAAGAATGCAGACAAGGTAAACAAGGCAATTGGGGGGGGGGGTCTGCAAACTACGTGCTGGAGAAGCAGTCTTCAATAAACAATTACTAGCTACATCTCTAAAATAAAGAATGGTAATGGCAAGAAAGCGAATGAAGGCAGCACGATATCCAGTCCTGAACTTTCCATCTAGAAATTAGTGATTTCGGGGATGTTAGCAGACTGCATTAGTGAGGAGAAACGCTCCATATCCTACTGAAGATCCTGTGATTCTGGGCAAATGATTTAATCTTCCTGTGCCTACCCAAAAATAAATGTGTCCTTGGGTCATGTAACTGGTGCTCATGTAAAGCGCTGTTATTGGCAAAGCAGCAAGTCAAGCGGGCGCCAGCCTTGTGTGAGCTGGACCCCCATTAGCGCCCTTCCAGCTTGTGCGAGAAAATATTTAAATAAATAAATAAGCGCGGCCGAGGCGGACGGCTCTGAAAATAAAAACAGACTGCAGCCTCGACGTGGGAGTGGTGTGGGAAGCAGGAGCAAGTCAGGACGGGAGAGGAGGGGAGACCGCTTGCTAGAACATGCACACTCATGGAGCACAATTGCATCTGCCTCCCCGTCCCCACACACAGATACAAAGAAACACGCACACACAGACATGCACACATTTGGAAACACAGACACTTGCAGCACAACACACACAGATACAGACACACACGCGCACAGACATGCACATAGATCAGCATTGCCAAGAGGAGATGCATTTACACACGCATGCACATATACAAGCACACACAGGCATTCCTACATACCTATGCATATGTGCACACTGAGACAACATGGATCAGTTAATATACACGCACATACTGTTGTGTCACCCCTGTGAAGTGATTGCAATGAAATATTTTACAGGTTTGAAAAATGAAAGCATTTGAAGTGCTCTGACGGGGCAGCGGGAGGGTGGAAGCAGCCTCGACGTGGGAGTGGTGTGGGAAGCAGGAGCAAGTCAGGACGGGAGAGGAGCTGCAGCGGCCTCCTCACGAGAGCCCTGGTGCTTAAGTTTTTTTCAAATTAAGCACTACTGAAGATCCTGTGATTCTGGGCAAATGACAATCTCCCTGTGCCTACCAAAAAATAAATGTGTCCTTGGGTTATGTAACTGGTGCTCATGTAAAGCGCTGTTATTGGCAAAGCAGCAAGTCAAGCGGGCGCCAGCCTTGGGTGAGCTGGACCCCTATTAGCGCCTCGACGTGGGAGTAGTGTGGGAAGCAGGAGCAAGTCAGGACGGGAGAGGAGGGGAGACCGCTTGCTAGAATATGCACTCATGAGCACAATCGCATCTGCCTACCAGTCCCCACAAAGGAGCACAATCGCATCTGCCTCCCCGTCCCCACAAAGGAGAGCGCTGCTGTGACAATCCGTGTGGGCTTATTTTTGCATGGCCAAGAAAGTTTTCAAACTTCTAAAACTCACTGCGGCTGAACGGGTTCCTATTCCAGGAAGGGCCACCCTGTGGTCTGCTTGTGCGAGAAAATAGTTAAATAAATAAACCACTGCGGACGAGGCTAAATAAATAAAGAAGCGCGCCCGAGGCAAACCGCACTCAAAGCGGATCGCGCTGAAAGTAAATTAAAAGAGTGCTTACCGACTTTTAAAGAACACCGTGTAACGCCACGAGTAAAAGATCCAGTCCGGATGGGCCGTCCAAAAAGGAGACAGGGCGGTAACAAAGAAGCCTCATTTTCAATCACAAGCCAGCGTTTAGCATAAACGATGACACCAGCCAATCAAAATGATGGGCGGGGCTTCAACTCCACTTCTGAAATCTCCTCGATTACTATAAGCCTCGCAGAGCGAGCAGCGCATGCGCGCTGCAACGCTAGGTCTGCGAGACCTAAAAAAGGAGACACAATTTTTCTGCTGCCAGTGTTCTAGGCTCCATTTCCAGTCCTTCCTTGCTATTTTATTCCGTTCTCGCTGCTCAGGAGGGAGGGTCCCTTGGAAGAGGGTAAATCCTCAGACTTAGCTTGACAATCCTCACCCTTTTAGACTTAAGGGGCTAATTGGCAACAGTGGCAATAATGGGGCATATTGTCTTGGATACCACATGTGATGGACTCGGTTACGCAGCAACATGCTCTGCTGCAGCATGGTTTGCCAAGTGTGAAGTATATCTGGGTGCCTCGTTTTTGTGAAGCAAACAGCTAAGGAAAATAATATACTGAGGACTTACAGGGTTAAAGAGGAAGGGCTAGATCTTTTCTTCCTTAGTGCATATCACCACCAACATTCTAGCTGACTGTATCCTGGACATCTATTGCTGGGTGGAAGTAGCAGGCAACCTCCAACCAGTTCCTCGCCTTATGCTGATTCAGCACAGTTAGGAAACAAGTGACTGTTTTAACGGCAGTAGATACTGACTAGGATTTGCCAGAAAAAGTGGCCCTTGGGCCTGCCTTCAAGAGCAACACCTCTTAAGCAGTCACTGAGAAAGAAAACATCTAGCCTATTGCTAGACAGTGGTATTCCAACATGTTTATGCAGAGCTCACTTCAGTAAACACATGTATATATATTCCCAAATAAAACCAAAGGTTCCAGGGACGTTATAGTTAGGCTCAGATTTCACTCGTACAAAACCAGTGAAATTCAGCAGTTATAGTTACCTGAACTAACTATAACTTACGCCCCCACAATGCACTGCTTATGGCCTTACATTTTACATTACTCATGACAAGGTCAGTGACATCTCCGATATCACTGATGACATCTCAAATGACATCACTGATTACATCATCCCGCGAGTGTGTTTCGCAAACGTTTCTGAGACTTAATGATATATACTAAGCTACAGCATAAGTAAAATTACTATTCTTTCTGTGCTAGTAATTAGTCATACTATTTCTAACATATCTCATCTGAGTGGCTGTGTGACTATCAGTGGATGTCTGAGTGGCTGTATGGGTGTGTGAGTGGCTGTATAGATTTGTTAGGGGGGATGGGAGTAGCTGTATGGGTGAGCGAGTGGCTGTATGGGTGTGTGAGTGGCTGTATAGATTTGTTAGGGGGGATGGGAGTAGCTGTATGGGTGAGCGAGTGACTGTGCAAGTGACTATTGGAGAGTGAGTGACTGTATTGAAGAGTGAATGTGTGAGTGGCTGTAAGGGTGAGTGAGTGGGTGTGTGAGTGGTTGTATGGAAATGTGAATGGGTATGTAAGTTGTTTTGTGGGTGTGCGAGTGGTAGTATGGGTGGGTGTATAAGTGTCTGTATGTCTGGAAGTGTGAATGGCTGTTTTGGTGAGTGGGTGGGTGCATGTGTGACTGTATGGGTGAGTTAGTAGGTGTGTGAGTGGATGTATGAGTGAGTGGATGTGTGAGTAGCTCTATGGATGAGTGATTGCTTGTGTGAGTACTGGTATGGGTCTGTGATTGGATATGGGAGGGGTTGTGTGGCAGTGTGAGTGGGTGTATGAGAGGTTCTATGAGGGTGTTAGACAGTGTCTGAATGGTTCTGTGGATGATGTCATCAGTGATGTCACTGACCATGTCACGAGTGATGTAATATGTGAGGTCATAAGAAGTGCATTGCGGGGGTGTAAGTTACAGTTAGCTCAGGTAACTATATCTGCTGAATTTCACTGGTTTTGTATGAGTGAAATCTGAGCCTAACTATAACATCCCTGGAACCTTAGTTTTTTTCATTGAATTTCTAAGGTTTTTATTTAATTCCATTTCCTAGCTATAACATCCCTGTAACCTTTGGCTTTTTAAGTGAATTTCTAAGGTTTTTACATTTTATTTCCTAACTGTAACCTGTTTCATTTTAGAGTGCATGAGTGTCTCAGTGCATGTGTGAGTGAGTGCATGAGTGTCTCAATGTGTGCGAGTGTCTGAGTGGACCTGGGGGTAGCTGCATAAGTGTCTCACTGGATGTGTAAGTGGGTGCGGGAGTGTGAGTGGGGCTGTGTGTGAGTGTTTGAATGGGTACATGAGTGTCTGAGTGGGTCTGTGAGTGGGTGTGAGTGTCTGAGTGGGTCTGCAAGTGCCTCCATATGTGTGTGAGTCAGTCTGTGAGTGAGTGCATGAGTGTCTAAATGGGTCTGTGAGTGGGTGCGTGAGTGTGTCACTGGGTGCGTAAATGGGTGAGTGTCTGAGTGGGTCTGTGAGTGGGTGTGAGAGTGTCTGAGTGGGTTTACGAGTGCCTCCATGATTGTGTCAACCAGTCTGAGTGACTGCATGACTGTCTGAGTGGGTCTGTGAGTGGGGGTGCATGAGTCTCGAAGTGGGTCTGTGAGTGGGTGTGGTCTCCGAGTGGGTCTGTGAGTCAGGACAGGAGTCTCTGAGTAGATCTGTGAGTGGGTTAGAGAGAGTAGGAGTGATTCTGTAAGTGGGTGCATGGGTGTCTGACTGGGTCTCTGAGTGGATATGAGAGTGTCTGAGTTGTTCTGTGAGTGGATACATGAGTGGGTTCTGCTCATTTTCTGCCTTTTTTCTGCTCACTCCTGACCTATATTTTGCCTCTTTCTGCTCATTGCCGACCTTTATTGTGCTTCCTTTTGCTTGTTTCCGACTTTTATTTTACCCTTTCTGCTCGTTGCTGGCCTTTATTTCGCCTTTCTGCTAGTTTCTGACTTGTATTTTGCCTCTTTCTGACCTTTATCTTTCCTCTGATTGTTGCGGACCTTTTTGTCTTTCTCCTAGTTTCTGACCTTTATTTTGTCTCTTTCTGCACGTTTCTGACCTCTATTTTGCCTCTTTCTGCTAGTTTCTGACCTATATTTGGCCTCATTCTGCTAGTTTCTGATCTCTGTTTTGCCTCTTTCTACTCATTGCTGGCCTTTATTTTGCCTCTTTCTGCTAGTTGCTGACCACTATTGTACCTCTTTCTGCTCGTTTCGACTGCGTTCCTAGATATACAATTTTTTTTTTTTTTATTTCTCCAAAACACCAAAAAACCAAAGGCACTCTTTCTGGACCAAGAGCTACCTTTCTCCCAAGTTTGGTGTAATTCCGTCCAGCAGTTAGGGCTGTAGTCGTGTTCAAAATTCCCTATGGAAATTAAAATTGGAAAAACACTTTTTTTGCCCCCCTACTTTTCTTGGCCCCCGCTTGACGATCACCCAGACACTTTCCATGCACAACAAGACTTACTATGACACTTTTTTGGGAAACATTTGTGACAATTCGTCAAACGACACCATAGATATAGGCAGGTCAATAAATGCTTTTTCTGTGGAAACATGGTCTTTTGCCAGCTCGGTGTGGATGGGACTGTGCTAATCCTATGCTTAAAGACGTTACTGTAGAAATGGCAAAAGACTTTGTCCCTTTCTATCTTGGCGTGGATGGTAATGTGCTAATCCTATGCTTAAAAACTTTGATAGAAAAGCAGATATTTGAGGTGAGCAAATTCAGAGTGTCGCAGGTGTTGTAGGGTGCTCTAAACAGAAACTGCACTCCACCTAAACTTGGGAACCACCCAGAGTTCTCTGCTTCTTTTTTGCATAATTTATGCGACACTATGCCTGAAAGGGTATGGTCTTGATATATATATTCCGAGAGATTATGAGTCTGTCAGACAATCTCTACTGGGTCTCTGCCTTTTCCCAGACACCATCAACCTACCCTGGGGAGACAGCAAGTCTCCCTCAGCAGAGAACTCTGAAGACCCTTACCTGAAACCTTAATAATCCTTAACTGGCCCCAATATTCACTCCGCAGGCCTTCACAACCTGCCTTCACAGACCGCCAACTTGTGCTCACAGGCCCCAAAGATCCTCAGCCCTACCATGCCAACTCCAGAGGACTCTGCTACTCTCTAATCACTCAAGTCTACAACAACAACTCAGCTGGCCCTACGACCAATGTTGCTGCTTCTCAGTTACCAGCAAAGCACACCTTCTACCCAATATACCTGCACTTTGAGCGCTGACAGAACTTCAACCCCTCCACTGTGGCTCTCAGACTCCTTTAGACGCCATCCAATAGCTCTCAAGTCCCCTCCCTGACCCTCACAACCTAGGAGACTCCATTATAGCCTATCCTTAGTTCCCTAGTTCACTGAGTCTCAATGAACATCTACTTACAGTGTAGAAAGGAACTCCGCTATTCAGAAGCTCTGAGGGTACCACCTTTGTTTGATGCAGAATCTGGAATGTAAGCCTTGCCCACAGGAAAGTAAAATGCTATTTGGGGCATATCACATGTAGTACAGTGTGCATGTGCGCACACACACAGTTCTGTAGTGTAGTCGGGACGTACATGGGCTCTTTCCACATTGCGGTGCGTAATCTTTGTCACATATTCAGTTCCTACTACAATACCCAAGTAGATTCAATCCTTCAACTGTTCATGAACTCAAAGGATTTTTTGACAAGTGCGAATCAGGTTGCCCTCTGAATCCCGTTCCTCCTCAGGCTGTGAGGCAAATAGGGGAAATCCTAAGCCCTATCTATCAGGATCTCTCCGCTTCCCCACTGAATTCCGGGATAGTCCCTGCTTCCTGGAAGAGGGCAAATACTGTCCCCCTCCTTAAGAAACTGAATGCGGACCCAGAAATCCTCGCTAACTTCAGACCCATCTCCTTGCTACCTAGGGTTGCCAAGATTATTGAGAAAATTGTAAACACTCAACTTTCGGTATACCTAAATTCCTTCAATTGCCTCCACCCCTCACAATCTGGCTTTAGGACTCTCCACAGCACAGAGACAGCGCTTGTGTAAATAACAGATTCCATAAAATTTGCGCTGGATGCCAGCCAAATCGCTGCCTTAATTTTATTCCAACTCTCCGCAGCGTTTGACATGATCTCACATAAGATCCTGTTACATCGCTTGGCAGCTATTGATGTGGAGGGAACAGCCCTAGCCTGGTTGACTTCCTACTTGGAGCACAGAGAACAGGCAGTGTGACTGAAGCCACTACTGCAAGGCAAAGATTCTCTTAAGTGTGAGGTGCCTCATGGCTCAGCCCTGAGCCCTACGCTTTTTAATATTTACATGACGCCACTGGCAAACCTAATCGAATCATTCGGTATCCAAGTGGTTTCATATGCAGATGATACCCAGCTACTGCCGACCTACGACAGCAATACTTCTGAATCTAGGTCAAGATTTGCAGCCTGCATAGTAGCTGTAATGGGATGGCTTAAGGCCAACTTGCTCCAATGTAACCCAGAGAAAAAGGAGGTCCTGCTGTTTGGTGCCAACCCACTGCCCAGGTGGTCCGGGGCATGGCCAGACAGTTGTATCTCCCTACCCCCACCCCCCACGGAGGAAGCCAAGAACCTAGGGGTGCTCATTGACACTCACTTATCTTTCAAATTCAAGATATCAGAAGTGGTCTTAATTAACCTCCTACCCTGGGAAGCCCAGTAAACTGTACTCCAGGCATTAATCCTCTCCAGAATAGACTACGCAAACATTCAGCACCTAGGTGTCCGAGACTACCTAACGCAACAATAGGAAATGGTGCAAAATATGGCAGTTCGTCTTTTGGTTAAAATTCCCAAGCATGCCTCCCACTACTGTAACCAATTGCACTGGCTACCGGTTAAAAAAAAAAAAAGAAAAAGGATTACGTTCAAGGCACGGACGGTGGCACATGCCGCTTTCTAAAAGTCTGAGCCCAATTACTTGTCTAACAGGATTATTGAATACTTTCCCAAAAAAATTCTCCGTTCACAGTCTGCCCGGTTACTAACCATCCCCTTTACTAAACTGAAGAAATGGGGCGGATCAGCCTGCTCAGTTCTGGTGGCTAAATTCTGGAATGAGCTCCCGCTTCATCTCAAATGCATCCCAGAAAGGAAATCATTTCACAAGCAACTGAAAACTCATCTGTACAGGCAATAGGGTGGTGGATTCCTTCTTTTGGCCGTTTGCCTCAGTGCGGGACACTCTCGCAGTAACTGTTGCGCTTTAGAAGTCCCTTCATTCATTCATATGGACATTTCATAGACCCTTGTGTAACCTGCAGGTCACAAATTCCAATCCTGGAAAAATAGTTCAGGGCATTAGGTGCATGCTGCAAATTATTGCATGCCACTCATTTTGCCTAAGTTTGAATCTTAGCAGTGTGAACTTAGACTTTCATTGTCCAGGTATTGATTAAATAAATGCCACTGAGGAGGGAAGGAATATAAGGCCCTTTTTCTTTCATGAATCTCATGTCTGTTTTCTCATCAGAAGCAGAGCCCTTTACACAGAGGGTCAGTGTCCTGATGAACACATAGCTGGGTGTTGGTGCTGTGGGCCTTGCACACCTTACCCTCACTAGGCATGCCAAGACCCCTCAAGTAGAGGATACACACCTCACAGTTTGAAGTACATTGGTTTAGGCTCACTGTCTAATTTCAGTCACCTGAATGGGGATTTGGGGGGGCAGCTGACCATAGGGAAGTCTGCCCCCTGGGTTATTTGGGGAAGTGGAGCAGTCGGGCGACTGCTCCGGGGTTTGGGCTATGTTTGGGCTACATATGTAGCCCAAGGGATATAAAACCGGGCATTTTGTTGTGCCAGCCACCATTTCGTGGTAACACGGTGGCTGGCACTTAGTTAGGAAAACATTTTTCAAGCTGCGTAATTTTACATTTCTAGAGGTTAGCGTAAGTTGTTTAGCAGTCACTTACGATAATGGCGTTGTCCCATGATGACATGGTTGCGCAGGCTGTGTCGCTGCTGAAGGCAGCAGAACAGTTAGACCTGCTAGCCGAGGGAGCACCGGTGCGCGGAGGCCATCCAGCAAGCAAAGCGTCGGAAGGGGTGGCGGCGGATGTGTTCGCCGCTGCACCAGGCCCCCGATTGCAGCAGGAGCCAGGTAGGCAAGCGGGGCTGCTCCAGGCTATGAAAAGCGGCCCTGGTGCAAAGAAATGGTGCGGGGAGGGCGGAGGGAGGTGTAGGCCACCCCAAAGCGGGAGCCGATGTTATAAAGCAGGAGGGAGCATGCGCACTCCTGCTGTGGAAGCACGCAAGGCCTCCGTGTGCAGCGCGAGGCCCCGCAATCGTCAATGAGGGTAGGGGCCCCCGCCCATGTGCACGTGGTCCCAGGGAGGGGAAGGAGTGACGAGACCTCTGAGGCCTGGAGGAAGCAGCCAGCAGCGCAAGGGCACGCACGGTCTGCAGGAGATGCCAGGGGAGGGGGGGGGGGGGAGTAGTGACAAGGGCTGAGGCTCCAGGGGTGGGGGAGAGAGAGGGACATGTGGATTTTAGGCAGGTGTATCAGGATTGGCTGAGGGAGAGTGGGGAGCTACAGAGCCAAGGTGGTGGGAGGGGTGAGGAGGTTGGGGGAGCAGGGGCGCCCAACACACGGTGGAACACCGTTGACTGGGACAGGGGGTGCCTGGTTAAAGAGAGCCCCGGCGGGGGTGCAGGCATTTTGGCGAGGCAGAGGGCAGGGAGAAGAGGGAGAAAGGTCCCAGGAGGAATGGGGGGGGTGACAGCTGTGAAAGGGGCGATGCAAGTGGGTTAGGGAGGGCCCCCCAAGAGGGGGCGCTGTCAGCAGTAGCAGCGGCAGAGCTAAACTGGAGTGAGGATGAAGGGGAGGACTGGGGGTGGGCTAATGAGGAGTCTTTTGAACCTCACGCCCGTTGGGCGGACAGTGGAGAAAAGGCTAGGCCCCGTCTGAGGGTGTTTGGCAGGAAAGGTCGTGGGGGATGGGGCTGGGTGGTGCGCCGGCCGTGGCAGCATCGGCCAGGGATGGGGTGGACCCTGTTTGGGGGTGGAGCATGGAGGATGGTATAGGAGAGCAGTTATGGGAGCGTGCCAGCACACCCGGCCGTCATTGTCGCTCACAGGTCGACACGAGATCGGGCGGTGCAGACTCGGGCAAGCTTGGTACGACTCAGGGGCCCCGAGGGGAAGTGACGGCTCGGCCCCGTGCGGCTAGCTGGTGGACGTCGTTGGACCAGAGGAATACCGTACCGGGAAGGTCTACCGAGATCTCAACGGAGCCCCACGCAGGGAGCGCTCCATTGGAGGTGTATAACCTCAAGAGGTGTAGGTCTTTTTCTGCGGACAGGCTGGGAGGGCAGTACTCGGCCCCTCAGGGGCTTTGGTCCGAGGTGCCGGACACTAGCGTTTTGGATTTTGATGAGGAGAGTCTTGAGAAGGGCGAATTACGTGATAAGGATGAAGTGCACAGCATAGAAGGGGGGGTAGGCCACAATTTGAGGAGCGGGGGTGCTTCTAATCGCTCTAGTGCTAGTGTTTTGCAAGCTACAGGTTCCACGCACACTCAAGACCGAAGTGGTGGAATGCAGCGGAGACCGGATATGGGGAGGCAGCGGGCTCCTCCGCGGGCACCATCTTTGGCGCCAGGTAAGACACCCATGCGGCGTTCACTCCAGTGATGGCGTCAGTAGGGGTGGAGGCTAAGGTGCAGCAGGGTGGTGGGGGGGCCCGCCTGAGCAAAGGTCGGTACGTGACAGATGCCGGCATAGGTACACACGACCACACATGCGACAAAGGGGTTGTGGAAGTGGGGGTGTCTTGTCCAGCGCCTTCCGGAAAGGCAGTTATCAGATACAGGTTAAGTTATGTCGGGACCTCCCGAGAAAGGGGCAGGCGTTGGGGTAGCTCGAGAGGGCGGGGCCTCGCAAGAGGGTAAGACAGAAGGGGAGGGGGGGAGACAGATAAACTGGAAAGCAAAGAAGTGAAGTTTAAAAAACTCCCATACATGGGAACCTCCAAACCTTTGGGGGCGCATCTTATGGCGTCCACTAAAGAAACAAGCATTGGCATAGCCAATAGATCTCGCCTTTGGGACCTTTATAAGTGTTTAGCCATGCAACAGTTAATGTTGTTGCAGTAAGGATATTGTGCTGCATAACTAAATACTTATAAGGTCCCAAAGGCGAGACCTATTGGCTATGCCAATGCTTGTTGTTTTTGTTGGCAATAGAGATTTGTATACAACCACTTTTGTTTAGTATCAGCCTATGTTTCTCTTCTCCAGACACATTTCCGGAGAATGCTATATTCTAAATAATCTTGCACCTGGTAGGAGTACTCATAATTGTTATCACATTCTGAAAAACGAATATTTAAACATTTTACTCCAATTATGTCTATGCCTACTGTTTTTTTCCGTGTAATCTTTTTGCCATTGAAATCTCATGTCAATCGTGGTAAAGGTTAAATAAAACTCCTCACAAAAATACATATTTGAGTGCCACTTGGATTTTCGAAACAAGATTAACCCAAATGTAATGCTCGTTATTTATCTTTTGCAATAATCACGTTTTGGGGAATTACATTGGCATATATTCATTTGCTAAAGTTTCTCCATGAATCTTTTTGACATAAATCATGCTGGGTTCTGGTTACCACCCTTCATTTTAGAGCCAGCAACAAACCAGAAATGTAACATGTTAAATATGCGAATATTAGGAGCCAAGAATAGGAAATGAGACTGATGCCTTTTCTTTTCAAATTTCACTTGATTTTATATGTTTTGGGAATAAGCATCGGGAATTCAATTTCCACAGCCAACATAGGTTTCTTTCCTACAACAACGTACAACAAATTTTTCAAGGAGGTACAAATCTAATACATACAATATCAGGCGTCCCCTAAAAAATATCTGTGCATAACTACTAATACAGTTTTTAAACTATTACCATCATCAGTAGAAATTTAACCGTTTCACGTGATAAAACTAATTGGTAGACGAAGTACCACCAAACAGATAGACATAGGAATGGAAGGAATCCTTGTTAGTTTTAAACAAAGCCCTAATGGTGAAACTGGGTGGCAAATTTATCAAACCTTCACACAGTGCAGTGCAGCAAGCCACCTTGCTGCGCTGCGTGAAAGGGAAAGGGCAGGAAAATGCCATATTTAACATTATATGGTTCATTCCTGTCCTTTCCTTGCGCTAGTGCACAAACTGCTGCTTAGCACCAACGCAGGCACCCTTGTGCCGTGGTGCAAGGGGGCCTGAGTTGCAGACAGGATTGTTTTTGAGCAGGAAGGGGGAGCTTCCTACACAAAAACAATCCTCTGAGGCATTTTCCTCTTTCCATGTCTCCTGTAGAATGCAGCACACATAAAAAGAAGAAAAAAAGCATTTACAATGCAGTAGGTCTCGCAATTCCCACTGAGAGAATTGCAGGTTTGCTGTGAAGTGCAGGTACTCTCCCACTGAGCGTATTTTAGGTCTGCTGAGGAGTGCAGTCACTGTCCCACTGACAGTATTGCAGCTCTGCTGAAAAGTGCAGTTACTCTCTCACTGAGTATTGTAGGTCTGCTCTACTCTCCGGCTGAAAGCATCCTCTGTAGGTTTGCTGAGATGTACCATAACTTCCCTCCTACTGAAGTAGTTCTCTCCTTGCAGAAAAGAGTAGAGATGCTTCCAGTCTCATTGTTGCACCCTAATGGAAGGCACCGGTACGGTCTCTCGCAACAAAAACACGAGCCGAGGACTGACTATGCAACTCATCCACAGCACTGAGTCTCCCGGGAATGAATGGGACAGTGATGACTGCGTTACATAATGTTACATAACACCATGACGTTGCGTTTTATATAGTGCTTACTACATCACCCTGGCCAATATAATGCGTCATCTCTTAAAAGCAGGCAAAACACTGCGCAGCAAGAAGCCGGTGCTTAACATCACAAGAGGAATGCAGCTATTAAGCCCCTGTATGGAGAGAGTGGCGCGCTGCATAAATGCCCTATAGCATATCATACATATTAGCCGTATTTTTTTATGTTTTAATATGTTTTGGTCAGAAGCGTACCGTGAAACACCGGGTGAAATTAAGCCCCTGTATGGAGAGCGCGGCGTGTTGCACAACTGCCCTATAGCATACCGGGAGTACCTTCTGTTGAAACAACTGCGAGAGGGAAGTTTCAGGCATTCTTCGAGTTGATTTTTGGGCTCAGGACAACATTTTCATTACTGCTGTTGTAAAACATGGCACACGGCTCTGCTGTGTATTATTATTTAATGAACTTGGACAAAAACAGTGACGAAAAAGGTTCTTTGGGGACTGCTTTCAATTACAACAAGCATTTCAAAGAAAAGCCGGGCGGAAATCAATTAGTAACAGGATACTAGTTTAACCCAGGGCTGCAGCGCCTGGAAAGGCCATAAATTCCATTAGCAGATAACCAAAAGCGAAGCGAAATCACGTGACCAACAAGGAATGCAGCTATTAAACCTCTGTATGGAGAGAGTGACGCGCTGCACAAATGCCCTATAGCATACCTTATATATTAGCCGCATTTTTTATTGTTTTAATATGTTTTGGTCATGAGAAAACCGGCAAACACAGGGTCAAATTAAGCCCCTGTATGGAGAGAGCTGGCAAGCAGACGCTGTGTACACAACTTGGTAGTGAGAGGGGAACGGCGTGCAGGCGTTGGTGGGAACGGTGTGCAGGCCTTGGTGGGGGACTGGGGGTCTACTGAAGAGGCCTCTGTTTGTAATATGCGAGGATTAAAAAAGCAGAAATTGGTATTAAAACATCTGTGCTTCTGACTTTTTTGGAATTAAAACCAGCTCTGCTGTGTATATTACCCGCATTTTCGACCCGAAGGTATCAGAGCGCTTTAAATGAGCGCCAGTTGCATTACAGACCGGCACATTCATTTTTGTTAGGCACGGTGATGTGCCCAGAATCACAGGATGTTTAAACCTGCCTCAGACTCGAACCTGGTTCCCCAGCTTCAAAGTCGGCCGCTCTGGCCGTTAAGCCATATTCTGGTGCTAGTGAGGGAGAACTGGCTGTAGGGCTGTGCGAACACACTCTAAGTGGACCAAACATGGCTCAAGGCAGGTTCCACGGCCTCCCTTCAGAAACTGAAGAACCTCTGTATGGAAGCTTTTGGACTGAACACTCATGGGTTAATGCGCCTGCTGATAAGATCTGAGTGTAGCCGGCACATCATGGGGCTGATTCCAGTAAGCTAACTCAGGAGGTTAGTGGCCATGCTGCAGAAATGTTTGTGAGAACGTTGGTCAAAATTCCGAAAAAGACAGGACATCAATGTATACAATGAAAGTATCTGTGTACACTCTTCCAAGCAAATGGTCCTGTTAGTAATGTTTGAAAAGGAAATCGACCTCCCCCTCTCTGTCTCTCGTGTCCTTTCTCACCTTTCACTCCGTCCCTCTTTCTCCCCCCCCCCCTTACCACCCCATCCAGCACGCAGGGAGAACGGACAGAGCTGAGGGGCAGACTGCTTGGGTATCCAGGAAACCCGCCACCGTGGCTTTCTTTACTTCAGAACAGTAAAAACAAAACAAACACATAAGGGTCTTTTTGCCTTTCGTTTTCAGCTGTAGAACATTCTTCTATGTTGTGTTTATCTTATTCCCACGCTTTTCGTTTCTTTTATAAGTTATGACGTTTGAACTGAAAAAACGGTCTTGTGAAAAATATTATTATTGATAATAAAAAAAAACAATCTGAGTAGATCGCGATTTTTTCAAAAGCTTGTATGATGCAAATATAGTTGTTTCTTTTGTTTCAAAAGACCAATCCCTTTGTGTCCTCAAAGGAAGTTTGTTTTGTCCCCAGTTTAATACAAGCGCGCGGCAGGCGGGGGCCTGCGCGATTCCCTTGCGGGAGCGTGCAGCAAGGCGCGATTGCGACCATATGGCGCTGCGCGCTCCCGCAAGGGAATCGCCAGACGTGCACGCGTTGCCATTGCAAGCAATGCAACGCGTGCACGTTTTTGCCCCCAAAGCTGTGCCGATAACTAAAGGTCTCTCCTATGCAGCGCATGCGCGCTGCGTAGGCGAGACCTAAAAATATGGAAGGGAGAGTATGTTGAAATGATGAAGCTGCTGCATAAGGAGCTACGGTCAAAGGAGGGGTCCAAAGAAGAAGAGGTGGAATTGTCCAAGCGGCCCAGGGTTCCAGTCACCATTGAGAACTGGACAGCTGCTTTTCATATATATGCTTGCCTGTACTGCGAAAAGTACCCGGAGAGATTTGTCGCAATGTTTAAATATATGGACGTGATTAGAAAGGCACACCTCAATTACGGCAGGTACGCCTGGGTACAATATGAGGAGGAGTTCAGGGCCCGCATGGCATGTGACTCAGAGGCACAATGGGGCGAGCTAGACATGGACCTATGGCAACATACAATGGGCCCTGCCAAATTTGGCAAGACCATTTTCACAGCAAGCGGCTTTCCGATAGTTTATCGGCCCTTTCAAGGGCGCCCCACCCGGGAAGGGGTGGGGGGGAGCAGGGAGAGGCCAGGCCAACGCTTTTGGCACATGCTGGGACTGTTCCCATGGGGCACAGGGTCAAGACTGATTTGCATATGGCTGGGTCCAAACTGGGGTGGCGTAGTGGGCAAAAGAACGATGGATTTAACCCAGATCTTTTGACTGGGGGAGAATGTTTGCATTGTCAGCATTCCGTCCATCATTTGTTTGCTGTAACACTTCAATAAAGGCAGTTGCACCAGGGAATACTGCCAATTCAGACACGAGTGCTCCAAATGTACAGGCAAGCACGCACTGGTCAATTGTTTCGGTACAGGGGGGAGGATGGGTTTCCACCTGTCAGGGTCCACAGCAGAGCTACAGCGGGGGACAACAGGGACAGACAGGGGGCTTCAGGACAGGAAAAGGGGGACAGGGAACTGCGGGTAAAAGGCTTGTACGCCCATTAGGCTGGACAGGTTGGAGTTTTGGCTCTTGACGTACGACAATCGGGCGCTTGGGTCTTGCTACAAGGGTTCACTTGGGGTTTCAGGCTGGGTTACCCGGGTCCACGGGTGAGACGGTGAGCGGACAACTTGAAATCGGTGCACGAACATAGACAGGTAGTGAGGGACAAGCTGGAGGAAGAGATCCAAGAGGGTAGGATGGCAGGCCCCTTTGACGATTGGCCAATGCAAGCCTTGATTGTGTCCCCCATTGGGGTGGTTCCAAAAAAGGAGCCAGGGCAGTTTCGTTAAATTCAACATCTGTCATGGCCAGAGGGCCAGTCTATTGATGACTTCATTCCTGAAGAACAAGTGTCAGTCACGTACTCTTCAGTTGACGTGGCCTTAGCTCTGGTTGAGAAAGTAGGACGGGGGCGCTGATGGCTAAGAGTGACACTAAGTCGGCCTTCCGTTTGTTGCCAGTACACCCCGCCGATTTTCAATTGTTGGGCATACAATTTGGAGGAAAAGGTACGTGGATAAGGCACTACCCATGGATTGCTCTATATCGTGCGCCCTGTTTGAATGCTTCAGCACCTTCTTGCAATGGTTAAATACCAAGACTACTGGCAATGTTAATGTGACTCATTACCTGGATGACTTCTTTTTTGTGGGGAGTCCCGCGAGCGCATCCTATCAGGAAGCGCTGACAAGGTTCCAAGAGCTGATGGGGGACCTGGGTGTGCCCTTAGCCCCCGAGAAAACGGTGGCGCCCACAACAGTGATTTCATTCCTGGGGATTGAAATTGACTCGGTGGCGAGGGAGGCCAGGTTGCCCGAGGATAAGAAACGGGCAATGCAGCAATTGCTGGGCACGATGCTGGGGGAAAGAAAAGTGACGGTCAAAGAGGTGCAGGTTTTGTTGGGTTCCTTGAACTTCGCGTGCAGGGTGGTCAGAGCAGGGAGGACTTTTTGTAGAAGGCTGGGCTTGGCCCTATCAGGGCTGCTACTGCTGCTTCACCATGTCCACCTAGCGGCAGGAGTGAAGGAAGATCTGTGGATGTGGGGATTCTTTCTGACTTCGTTTAATGGGATTCCCTTGGTGGCGTTGGCAGACTTCGAATGGGACGCGCAAATCTTTTCGGACGCGTCGGGGGCATTGGGTTTGGCCTTTATTGGCAGGGATATTGGTGCGCGGAAAAATGGCCTCAGGCATGGAAGCAAGGCAGTCGCAGTTTTGCATTTTTGAAGCTATTTCCATTGCTGGTGGCACTGGCGCTCTGGGGCGACCAGTTTCAGCATAAGAAAGTGCTGGATAACATGTCAGTGGTACAGGTCATTAACAGGCAGTCCGCAAGGGATGCGCAGGTGTTGAAGTTTTTGAGGGTGTTTGTGTTGCGGTGCTTGCAGCTTGATGTGATATTTAGAGCAAGACACGTGCCAGGTGTGGACAATGACATTGCGGATGCTTTGTCTCGTTCACAGTGGAGGAGATTCCATGGACTGGCCAAGGACATGGACAGTGTCAGGGCCAGAATGCCGCAGCACGTATGGTAGGTCGGAGAAACAGGATGCTTCAATTGGTATCAGGGTCACTAGCTGAGTCTACAAGGACACAGTATTCACAAGTGTGGGAAAAATTCTTGGCGGAAGGGGCGCGCGGCAGAGGTCGGAAGAGTGGGCCAGGGTAGAAGGTGTGGTACAATTCATATTGGGTTTGACAGAGAAAGGTCAGTCCAGGGTACGATTTCGAGTAAATTGGCAGCCATCGCTTTTATGGGCAAGCTGTATTGGGGGTACGCTCCATCGGCAGGTGAGCTTCGGAAGAGGATCCTCGAGGGTTGGTCGAGAGAGCAGGGTAGGTCAGAAAGCAAGAGAAAACCGCTGACGCTGGATATTCTGGGCAAAGTCCTGGCGGAGCTGCCACGCATTTGCAGTTCAGACGGTGAGGCAGTACTGTTCTCCATGGTAACGTTGTGGATGTTTTTCTGCGCTTTTCGGGTCTCTGAGCTTCTGGGGGGGAGGGGGGAGTCGAGGGTTACTTTGGGTGGAGGTTTCTGAATCTGGAGCAGGGTTACGGGTGTGGTTGTACAAATCCAAGACGGACCAGAGAGGTCAAGGGAATAGCGTTCTTTTGCCGGCTTATCCGGGAGCAGTCTTCTGTCCGGTGCGATGGGGTATGACTTTGAAGCAGTGGGCAGCCCCCGGGGGCGGGTTGGTGTTTCTGCATCAGGACGGAAAACCAGTGTCCTGTTGGCAATATTGTGCAAAGCGTTAGCGCGGCTAGGGCTGGACGCCCAGGGCTTTGGCACACATTCCTTTCGAATCAGGTTAGCTACAGAGGCGGGCACACGAGGGTGGAGCAGTGACAGAATCATGGGCTTGGGGCGCTGGTCTTCCAACTGTTTTCGGCGTTATGTGCGCGCAGCTGATGAGTGTTGACATGTGTTGTGCGGGTTGTCATGTTGTGTTTTTGTTTTTCAGGTTCTGTTCCGGGGCCGCTGGAGATCGGTCTGAATATATGGATTGTTGAACATTCTTTCATAAAACGGGCAGAGTGTCAGGCCAAGTCCGGCATCCATGGGGGCAAATTTGGGGTTTAATGAGGGCTTGTATTCAATCTCCTGGCATGGAAAAGGTGGAATGCGATGGTGCGAGTTGTTACCTTGCTTGAACAGGTTATTAGTGGGAGGGAAGTGTCCAGATATATTGCTCATTCATTGAGGGGAAAATGACCTAGTAGTGAGAAAAGGGCTAGCTTTGGTGAAAGACATGAAGGAGGATTTGAAGGAAGTGGGCAGGAGTTGGTCAGGGTGTCATGTCCTTTGGACGGAGTTCATCCCGCGGAGGATATGGAGAGGAGCACATTTCCCGGCAGCAATAGATAAAGCGAGAAAAAAGATTAATAAGGAAATGTGCGCTTTTTGTAGGGAAGTCGGCATCGGCCGGGTGGTGCATTCAGATTTACGCTTCGAAGATAAAGAGTTTTTCAGGGATGATGGTGTCCACTTGTCCTTTATGGGCATGGAATTGTATTTAGTGCAGTTGAAGTTGGCCAAGATTTTGGGCATACGCTAGACGGGCGTCTGGGGGTTGGGGGGCAGAAAAGGGGGGGGCAACTCCCCCCCACCCATCTTTCTGGGTGGTGGTTGGCAGAGAAGTTGCCATTGTTTAACAAAGTTTATTCTTGTTGACAGCGCCAACTCAGGCTCAAAGGGAACGGCTCAATTAGTTCATGCCTGGAGGTCACAGGAAGTTCAAGGTTATGTAGGAAGTCTACTTGAGTAGGGTAGTTTAAAGGGCACAGTTACTGTTAAACTGATCTGGAGAGGGGTACAATGTTACTGAATTAACTTCTTGTGGGGGAGGGAGAATTTATGGGGAAGTGGTAGCTTAATATAGGTGAGTTAATTGTATAGTGAGGTTTTAGTTTTGTGAGGCAAAGGTCTAGGTTGTGTTGTGATGTGCACCCGTTTCAAAAAAGCAAAAACAACAATTGATGGACAGAATGCAGAACAATGTCGTACATTCACCCCAGTACAGTGATCTGGGCCTAAATCCATCGTTTTTTTGCTCACCATGCCATTCCAGTTTGGACCCAGCCATATGCAAATCAGTCTTGACCCTGCGCCCAATGGGAACGGTCCAGCCCGAACTGGCAGGCCAGGTCCTCCCTGGACTGGAAACAAGCATCCTAGGACCGGTTTCGGGCTTTCAGCCCTCATCAGCCAGGATAGCTTGACTCGAGTGGCATGGAGAGCACGGGACCCACGTCTGGGCATACCCGTCCCACTCGGGGTGACAAATGCAAAAACAACAATTGAGGGACAGAATGCAGAACAATGTCGTACATTCACCCCAGTACAGTGATCTGGGCCTAAATCCATAGTTTTTTTGCTCACCATGCCATTCCAGTTTGGACCCAGCCATATGCAAATCAGTCTTGACCCTGAGCCCAATGGGAACAGTCCAGCCCGAACTGCCAGGCCAGGTCCTCCCTGGACTGGAAACAAGCATCCTAGGACCTGGCTTGGCAGTTCAGGCTGGACTGTTCCTACAAGGAACAGGGTCAAGACTGATTTGCATATGGCTGGGTCCAAACTGGGGTGGTGTGGTGAGCAAAAGAATGATGGATTTAACCCAGATCCTTGTGACTGGGGGTGAATGTTTGCATTGTCCAGCATTCCGTCCATCAATTGTTTCTTTTGCATATGTCGCCCTAAGTGGGAAGGGTATGCCCAGACGTGGGTCCCGTGCTCACTGCACCACTGGATTCAAGCTAGCCTGGCTGACGAAGGGTGATGCCCTGAAACCGGTCCCAGGATGCTTGTTTCCGGTCCAGGGAGGACCTGGCTTGGCAGTTCGGGCTGGACTGTTCCTACAAGGAACAGGGTCAAGACTGATTTGCATATGGCTGGGTCCAAACTGGGGTGGTGTGGTGAGCAAAAGAATGATGGATTTAACCCAGATCCTTGTGACTGGGGGAGAATGTTTGCATTGTCCAGCATTCCGTCCACCAATTGTTTCTTTTGCACCCGTTTCAAAAAAAGCAGCCTTTTTCACACAACCCTGGTGTCAGTGGTCTGTGCTGCTCCCCTCTTCCCCAATCAACCAATGTGAACAGTACATATCCCCATTACTAAAGAATACACTGCAAATCCTTTTCTCTTACTAACAGAGGATACTCAACATGCTTTCATATTACTAAAGCAAAATAGCCCATGTGCCTTTTCATTGCTGAATAAACAGTGCACATCCATTATGTTGTAGCCAAACCATGCACATTCCTATTTATTACTGATGACGAAGGGTGGCTGCATCATGGAATTAAACATAAGTAGTTCTCTTCAACATTAAACAGAATAGCTCAGGTTTCCTTCATCACACACCTTTCTAAACCTCAACTGGGGGGGTATTCTTTGTAACCAGATTTCCCCCTTACCTTTGGAATCTTAAGCCCGTACCTTTATGGAGCTGTAGCATGCCTGGGTTTATGAGAAGTTACGAGGCTAAGGCGCGCTCCATCAGAGGGACCACCTCACTCCAGGTCCTTTCAGACACTGTCTCCATTCCTGAAGCTTACACCTACAAATTATTGATTTCAGGCGTGTTCGTCTAAATAGTACAAAGAAAACAAAACAAGACTATAACGACAAGAATGCACGAGGAGATCGCACAAAAGTCAAAGACTGGTAACAGTGTCTGTAGACGAGGGGGGAGTTTACTCTATTCTGCAGGGTATTTCTTTTGAGCCTGAGGGGTCTAAGGGAGACGTTCTCAAGACACTAAAGCAGGCTTCTCCAACGAGCAGCTTGTGAGCTACTCGTAGCTCTCCACCTACATGTAAGTAGCTCTCTTGTGTGCAGCCCAGCATACTAAATTAGACGTTTTTGTTTGGTTAAATTAATATATGACTAAAATTCAGTAGTATGAAGTTGAGACAAAAATGTGTGTATTTTTCAGACCTCATCATTTCCAAAATAAATTTAAAGCTGATATTTGAGTGATAAATCAGGTGACACTGGGAAGCTTATTACTAATATTATGAACTTGGTACCAGAGGCATTGCAGCTGTGGCTGTTATTTATTTGCCATGTAGAGGCATTCCAAATTGATAAAGCCTTTTTTACACTACAGCTGGCAACCCTGTTTGATGCACTGTGGAGATAACTGCTAACAATGTTGCCTATGGTGACCAGTAATGTAAAAACTGATATGGTCGCTCTTACAGCACTAATAATATTAGTAGCTCATGATGGTTTTCATTGAACAGAAGTAGCTCTTTTTTTTTTTTTTAACAAAAAAGGTTGGAGACCCCTGCACTAAAGTATGCAGACGTTAATTAGAGAGCAGAGTATGTCACATGCCCGTTCTTAAGCACCAGGGTGAAATGTTGAGACTGTCGTGTAAAGAATGAGAGCAGGAAGGATTCGAGAGATGTATGAGAGAAGGGAAAGAAGCAACACAATAAGGTATGAGGGGAAGAAACGGTACAAAAGGAGAACGACAAAACTACATAGAACGAAAGAAAAGAGGAAGACATAGAGGACCGGGGGCATGAGAGGCAGATGATGGAACAGGAAAAAAAAAGAGCATAAACATGCAACGTAAAGGAAGGTGGGTACAGTGAGAAGAGGAATCTACCATACGGGGAAAAGAGCAAGGGGACTCTACCACTTAAAGCGAGTGTAAATGCAAAAAGTGAAAACATGAGCAAAATAGGAAATAAAAGGAAAACAATACAGAATAGAATGGTCCGAGAGCGCACGGCGCACAATCCAAATATCATCCATCACCACAGCTTAAACCGGGGTACACAACTCTCACGAAGCAGGCGGGGGATTTCCGAACGCAACACTTACCGCCCGTCCCCGGTTTCCCGTTCGAAGACCTTAATAACTTCTATGATTGAAACACCTCAAAAATTGAGGGTGCAGACTGCCAATTGGAAAGCTAGAGTAAACTGACTGGCATTCTGCGTGCGGCGCTAAAGAAGCTAAATCCAACAATTGGCCAGAAAGAGTAAGACCCACCCTCACACAAGGTAGTCTACATGCCCCGGAAATGAATGCCCCAGCCACACAAGAGCCGATATTTGGAGCTAATGACAAGCACGCGCGCATGGCCATTTTCATCGTCGTTTGGGTTGCCAGCCACTGGTGCGGCTTTGTTCTGACAAAAAGAAAGACAACATATAGAGGCAATAAGAGCAGGCACGCAATGCCCATTGGGCTCAAAGGGCTTCAGCCCCCCCCTGTCGTGTGTGGCAGCCCAGAATGAGACGGCTTCCCGGGCACACACAGCCGCACCCGAGTGCTTCACAGGTCTTTAAAAGACCATTTACGTGTTTAACGAGGCATTGTTGTTTTTCACCCCTTCTTAGAGCCCCTGCATCTCCACTCAGCATATTGCTGGAAGAGTCAGCCCCCCCGAAATTTTTAGTAGCTCCCCCCCGAAATTTGTCTCTAGTTGCGCCTCTGAATAAGAGCTATAGCCTTGGCAAACTAGAGACATTTTTTTTACTGCAATGACATGTCACTGAAATAAAAAGAACAATGCAGCCTCTAAACATAGTTGCCAAGTCCTTGCAACAATGTTTTTTTATTTTAAAAAAAATCACCAGATTATTTTAAAATAACAAGCCTTTCAGTTGGTGCTATATGTTGTGTTATTATTCATGAAAACAAGAATAAATCACCCAAACAAGTAATCAAACTGCAGGCAACGTTTACAGTGTCACTCAGGGCTTTAAGTGGGCCAGGTCCTGAGGGTGCTCATCACGGGCAGTTTTTAAAAGCAGGCGCCGAGACAGGTCCCTATCGGGCTCTTCATTTTTACCCTCAGAGTGGAAAAAAAACCTTAACTCTGCAATAGTACAACCCGTCACTGCCTTTGATGTAACTCCAAAGAAACAGTTTTTTCAGTTTTATATAGCGCAAACTTGGAGCGCTTTACATGAGCACCAGTTACATTACACAAGAGCATAGCATATTCATTTTTTGAATCACAGGACGTCAAGCTCGAACCTGTTTTCTCAGCACGAAGGTCAGCTGCTGTAGCCTTAGCCACAACCTCGCCCACATGAGTGTGTAGCTTTTTCAATATTATATACAACAAAGTGATAGTTGTTGCTTATTTATCTTATGCAACTTACAACCATTGACAAAGCCAACAGTCCTGGCTTGTTGTAGGTGTAATGTTACTTGTTATGTTATATATCTGGATGAATGGACAGAAGCAGCAAAATACCAGTGTGGCAGCACACTATGCTAAGCACAGATTTTTAGTTTAAGTGTTTTAAGCCACGCCCTTAATTACAGTGACCATGCCCCTATTCGAGACCCCCCAGTTTTTTCATCCCACTTAAAGCTCTGGTGTCACGTAATAACAGCAACTTTGAAAAGGTCACAGGAAATAAAGCACCATCTAAAGGGGCACCTCATCTGCAGGTGAAATAAATAACCAGGACTTAAAGTTAATACATAAACATACTTGTAACCAGATTTGTCTTTAAGGAGATATAAAAATCCTGATTCCTGTTATGCCAAAATTATTCAATTCATTTATTGATTTGGAAAAGGTGCCCTTCTCTGGAGGAGAAACGCATATTGCGGTATTTCTTAAAAACTGGAAGATTCCAACTAAATGTGGTTCATACCGCCCAATCTCACTGATTAACTCTGATTTGAAAATGTATTTACGAATACTATCTACCTGGCTGTCGCAGATACTCGTCAATGGTAGATCTGATGCAGCATGGTTTTATTCCGAGTAGAGACACATCCTCACATGTCAATACAGTTATAACAGCACTGGATGTGTACAACAGAGATCAGTCGGGTTGATACTGCTCGATGCCGAAAAGTCATTTGATCGGGTCTCCTGGAGATACCTGTGGCTGGTTATGCAGCAAATGGGATTTGGTTCCAACTTTATGCATTGGGTGCAGTCCCTGTATGGATCTTTGATGTCACAGATTGTATGTGCCAGTGGGCTAACCAACAGTATATGCATTCAGAGGGGTACTAGGCAGGGGTGCCCCTTTCACCCCTTCTTTTTGCACTATATTTTCACTTTTTTATATAGCTCTTCATCAAGCTAAACAGCTCAAAGCATTCGCGATACATAAGTTGGAGGTCAAAGTCCTGGCCTATGCCGATGATATTGCCATACTTACAGCCTCACCCTCCAACTCACTGTTAGTAATCGTGGAAGTAGCAAAGAAGTTCAGAGCTATTTCCAGGTATAAGCTAAATATGGAAAACACTGTATTGGTGACGAATTATATCAGCATGCAAACAGATTTCCGCTCTGTTAAAGCGGCGGTTTATCTAGGAGTACAGATAAAGTTTGATATGGAGGAAAGTATCGATCTCAATTACAATGCACTTTACTCTAAGTCTGTTAAAATACTTGTGACGTGGGATAGACTTTGTCTTAGTCTCATAGTGCAGTGTAATGTACTGAAAATGATTATTCTCCCCAGGTATCTATATCTTTTTAGAACTATACCCTTACATCTTATAAAGGACTTCTTTCACAAGGGTGAAAGGAGCTGGCAAAAAAATATCTGGGGATATCAAAGCCCCAATGCTCTATTCAAATTTTACAGTTAGCACTATAAGAGGGAAACATGGCTTTGCCCTCATTAGGGCTTTACTATCTTGCAGCCTTCACCTTTCGATTTTATGCCGTTATGGAAGGGCCAGAGTGGCCTCTGAAGGCAATTTTTTTGGGGTACAGAGGAGTTGGTATGGTTACTAAACATCTGAAAGGTATATGAGACACTGAGTACTTTAAAGGTACTAGATGCAGAACTTTGTGAGTATATCACTTAGTCTGGACACAAATTAAGAAAATTGCATGAACTACTAAATACCATCAATATACCGTGGGCCAGATGTACGACCCTATTTTGCATGCGCAATTGGGTTTGCGACCCGTTTGCGCATGCAAAATCTGAGGGGCCATGTACAATCCCCATTTAGCGAGTCGCACTTTTTTTGCGACTCGCTAAATAGGAATTGCGAGTCGCTATTAGGAAGGGGCGTTCCTTCCTAATAGCGAGTCAGAGGCCTATATAAGAATGATTTGCGACCGCAATTGCGGTCGCAAAACACTCGCAATTTACCGCCCTCTTCAAGAGGGTGGTACAGCACTCACAAATGGGAAGGGGTTCCGAGGGGACCCCTTCCCCTTTTTCGAATGCAGGGGAAAATATTTTTTAGGGGCAGGCAGTGGTCCCAGGGACCACTACCTGCCCTTAAAAAATGAAACAAAAACGTTTAATTTTTCTTTTTTTAAATGCATCCTGTTTTCCTTTAAGGAAAATAGGGCTGCATTTAAATTTTAAAAAACTGCTTTATTTAAAAGCAGTCCCAGACATGGAGATCTGCTGAGCCCAGCAGGCCACCATACCTGGGAGGGCCAGCCATTCCTAATGGGGTCGCAAATTGCGAGTGCCTCATTAATATGCATGAGGCATGCAATTTGCGACCCCATTAGGAATCGCTACCAGTGTCTCAGACACTGTTGTACATGTCATTTATCGACTCGCAATTGAGCGCAATTTGCGAGTCGTTAAAGGACATGGTCGTACATCTGGCCCCTTGATCGGTAACAACCCTAATCTTCCTGTTTCATTACATCATAGTTTCGTATCTTGTTGGGGTCTCTGTAACCATACAAATTTGGGGAACATAATGGTGAGGGGCATATTCTTTCATTTGAACATTTGTGTTGAGATAAGGGGTTACCCCACCTAGCTTTCCTGCAATATATACAACTCTGCATTATTTTGCGTCCATTATTAGAGAAGATATAGACCAGGAGAGTAATGAGTTTTGGATTTAATCATGATGATATTTAGGTGTGGATTCAAATGGACGGCATACTGCATCCTAATTAAGGGAGGGCTGGCTCACTTTAATTCGCTGGCCCTGAAATGGAGTAGGTATTTAGGCCAGCACGTGACCCCTTATGATCTAGCTAAATGTAACATGTCAACTTAGACTGTTCTTAATGTTTCGCTTATTAAGCTGCATCAGTTTAAGACTTTTAATTATCTATATCATACACCTCTTCAATTATATAATTTGGGTGTCAGACAGGACTCTTGGGGGGAGATTTACAAACATTTTGCGCTGGGTTAGCGTCACAAAAGTGACGCTAACCAGCGCAATTTTTTTTTGTTGCTATTTACTTCCCAGCGCAAAACTTGTTTAGCGCAGGAAAGCACCCTCAAAGTAGCGCAAAGCAGTGCAAGGCACTGCTTTGAGTTACTTAGCGCCGAGTGGGGCATTACATGGGTGGAGCATGGGCGTTCCCATGCAACCACCCATGTCTTTTGACGCAAAACCATATTTACAAAGATTTCTAGATACGGTTTTGCGCCAAAATTTAACGCCCCTTCAAAGGAGGCGCTAACAGGAGAAATGCTTTCATTTCTCCGTGCTTTTCCGACTTTACATGCGTGCTGCACTGTGCAGCACGCATACAAAGTGGGAAAAGCTTTCCATCGTGTCTAGGCATAGTATTTTGTACAAGAATGGTACCCTTCCTGTACAAAACCTATGCTAGACTCATGCACATACCCTAGCGCTATGGTGCTAAGGTGTGTGCATGGCGCACGGTCGCTAAAATCAGTGCAGGCGCAAGGGAAAGGAGAGGAGAAAGCCATATCTCTGAAGATATGGTGCTCTCCTGCTCCCTCCCTGTCACGCAACACAGCGCAGCCTCGCGGGGGCTGCGCTGCATTGCGTGCCTTTTTTGTAAATCTCCCCCAGAGTGTTTTTGTTGTGCTATGGGGGAGCCGATGCCATTCATATTTTTGCAACTTGTCATGTGATTAAAAGCTACCGGAACTTTGTATTTCAGAAGATTAACCGATTATTTGAATGTCGGGTGGCACGGGACCCCAAGTTAATTATCATAGGACATTGTGGGAAAATTGCCACCAGTTTAGTTGGTATTCATTTTATGACAATCGTGCAGGCTAGATTTGGTTTGGGACGATTTTGGCTACAGAAAGAACCACCTAACCCTTTATCCGGGTAGTCAGAGTTTATCACCATGTGTGGTTTGGAAATTTTGATACTACAAAGTGATAATCCTAGATCAAAGCTTTTCCGTATTTGGGATCCTATACAAGCATGACTCTATAAATTGTCTTCCAGATACGACCCAGAATGATAGGGTAAGGTGTTTTTTTTTATCTCAAGGGCCTGGGATATCATATTATATTGGTCGAAAAATATTATGTTATTATTGCTTTATATTTCATTCTTGGATGCCAGTCATGGAAATCTATGCATACCTCGGCCAGGAGACCGTTCTTCGCTTAATGAGATCCCTTTATTCTGACGCATGATGTATTTCTGGATATATGTTTACTACTCTCTTGCTTATTTATTTTGGCTGTTTATCTGTTTGATTTCATCTGCCAATAAAAAAAGAAAAGGAAAAAGAACTGCTTTTAGGCAAATGCAAATAACGCAAACATAGTTTGTGCTGTCATTCAAAGTGAAGGCAGCCAATTGGTAAAGTGTGCTGACCCATTGTTCCACACTGTAGTGGGTGGAAGCAAAATGCAAAAAAACAGGCCAATGGATTAACCCTGCTGACCAAAAGCCCCTCTATGTATTGTTATTATGTATGAATATTTTCGAAAAACAATAGTCTGGTGAGACAGCTGAAGTAGACTCAGAAAGCCAGACCAAAAAAAAGGGCAGTGTTTTAGAGGTTTTCCATTTAGTTGCATTCCAGAAGCCTTTGACTAATGCAAGATATAACACACATTTCAAGTTGTCACATGTAGCTCATTCAGTCTGGTTTCATTTCATCATAGTTCTTGTAGTTCTGCATTTATAGCGATAAAAACATTACTAGTACCAAAAACCAAAGGATAACTCCAAGATAAGATGAGCTTTATTCTGTTTCTCTAAGGTGAAGGTGAAGAGATGCAAAATGATCAGCAATTAGAATAAGTTGCCTTTCCTACTTATGAAACCAAAAAGAGCACCCCAAGACTACCCGTTCCAACTTAGTATAGCTAGTTAAATTTTTACAAACATCTGCTGTCAGATAAAACACAGAAAAAAAGTTGTTTTAGAAAATAACACTTCAGTCTTCCCATGCATTGTTGAAGCCTAGAGGAACGCTGATGGGCATGTCTCTTAAAGGGGTTTATCCTCAAAGGTATATTCACCCATGTTTAAAACTTGCTATGCTGTGCAAATCAGGTGAAGTAGCACAGCGGGGCAGGCTTTAAGTTAATTTACGGATGCCCATGGGCACAGTGTGGTTTAAGAAGAGAGAGCTACTATAGAATAGTGTACACATCACCTCTTATCAGGTCTTCAAAACCGGACATGTATTTATTTTAATGAAATGTTAGGACGCTGTGAAAGACCCTAAAAAACAGAGACTAAACGGGTTGATCCAGGAAGTCTGGTCACTTTACCACAGGTGTCTTCCTCTCCCACCACTGGCACAACAATTAGGGGCTCAACAGTAAACTGTGGGCAACCAAAAGATAACTGAACAAGCATGATGACTTTCTACAAATGCTGGAAAATAATTCGGCATCCATAAATAACTAACAAATGTGGCAATACATGTCCTATTTTGGGGCTGAGTGCGTTGCCAAGCTGAAGGAAGGGGCCAAAAGTCTTGGGTATATGACAGCTAATTGAGGTGAATTATAACAAGTAACATACACACATAAAAAAAAAACTTGAGAATGGAATCAGATTTGCTACATGTTGGCTGGATTTAAATGGGGCTGCCATAGTCAATACTTTATTTAAGCTCTTTCAGTGTGTTTTAAGTCAGAAAGAAAACAAAATAGTGCACAAATATGAATCAGGAAGACAAAGACGTCCATTGATTACAATGGGTTTTAAGTAATTTCCAGATTCTGAACGTTAAAAGTATTCTTTACTGGATGACGTCTAATTTTAGTAACCATTTATGTCTCCCCGAATCCCTCCCTCTATTAAGATTAAAATTCTTAAAAATCTCAGAGGCTACTCCGCCTCTGTTTTGCTCTCAGCTTTGTAAAAACCTCAAGGCATGGCAATTCTCTTTGGCACATCAATTAACCATTGACTTCCATTTTCACTATATTGATTGAAGTGCAGTGTTTGTAGTATGTACACTGTTTCTGAAGGCCTTTTAGCTTCCACCATTAGTGTGCTCATCTGAAAGCTTGAATATTTTGTCTCGTTCGGAAGAAAGGATATATTAATCAGGCATGCCTGAGCCTAGACCAGGGTTGACTGGATTGAGGTGACAAGGACTGCCCATGCAGGGGAAAAATTGATGAACTTAAGTATGAGAACTCTGGAAGATGCAGACTAAAAAGAGGTCAAGGAGGTTGCAGGTTGATCTGCTGATGGGGAAAGCCCTGCAGAGACTGGACTGGATTGGAGGGGAGGTGGAAAACAAAATATCCTTTTAGGAGTACCCATACGTCTACACTACTTCCTCGTGGAGTACCAATCAGAGACTTGGGGACCAACATTTTGAACAATCCGGGGCTATGCCTAGTCTTAGCTATCATTAGGCAGATTCCTTGGGGCCATGAGTACCACAGATGCTGAAAAAAGATCATAAGAATTTGGACCCAACAATCTCTAACTAGTCAGTAGCCTTGTGACAAGCTGAGGGTGAACCCTAGGGGGTCTACAGGCTCAAATGGCTGGCTTAGTGCACCAGGCAGCCCCTGCTCCTGACATTGAAACATCATCAGTTCGGTATGCAACAAACATCCCAGTCCAGGATCCCAGGTAAGTCTGTATCAGGTTGACCTTTAAGGAGACCATGAAAAATAGACTTTACAGATGCTCACACATTCCCTTGCTGCTTAAGTGCTAACTGCTGCCCAGAATAGGTGTAAAGCACATCTGAGTAAGTGCCGCCAGGGAGGAAAAAGGGGCCCCTGATCTTTATCAGTAAGAGAAATAATGTTATGCTACCTGTTGGACCTGCCCTCTCGGATGGGTCACCCCAGATGTTTGCCTTCCTCTGCTGAACCTGTTTTTGTTGGCTTTTAGGATTCTGCACTTTTCCCCTGCAAACAGCGGTAAAGTGCTTGTGATCTCTCTTGGAAACATGGTAAAACTCGCCAACATCTGATTGATACATTTATTTCACTTTTAATCCCCTAGTACATGGTACATCATGTACCCAGGGGCTGTAAATTAAATGCTGCTCGTGGGCCACAGCACTCATTGTGCCACCCACTTAAGTAGCCTTTTAAAACATCCCTCAGGCCTGCAGTCTGTAATGCAGTTTAAAACTGCCATTTTCCTGGCTAAATAACATTTCGCCAGGCCTAAACCTTCCTTTTTAATACTTATAAGTGAGAGCTCGGAAGACGAGCTGTGACAAGTTGCGAGCTGCGAGCAGGAAGCGGCTGTGTTTGTGCCTCCGGCCGGCGTTTGTGCACGTGCTCCTACCGTGCCCCTACCCCACTGCAGGTCCAGGCACAGGCTGGAGTTTGACCGAGTTGGCTGGGGGGTTACAGGAGCCATAGAGAAGCTGACCGGACTGCCGCCTGAACTGCCGCTAAACCGCCTGCACTGTACTGCTGCTGCTTGTGAGGCGAGTGACGGGAGAAGGGCAGTGAGGCTAGAGCTGCGGTCTCTTTCCGGCTGCGCAGAAACGGCTGGCGTTCGGCTGGTGCGGTTTGCGCAGTGGAGAGTTCTGCTCCCGCCTTAGTCCCCCCACTTTTCTGTAACAAGCTTGTGTCCTCCTTTTGCCGATGCTGTTCCGGCTTTTAATGCCATACCCCTGTCACACCCCTACAGAAAGAAGGTGGAAGAAGGCAGAGGGGGGTTTGCCGACTTTCTCTGACCAGGAGTAAGTGGAGATTGGTCTGGACCACAGCCCCTTCCTGATTGTGCGGAAGCGGCCAGCTTGGGTTGGTGCGGCTTGCACCCCACGGTGGGGGATCTGCCCAGCACGCCCTTTCATTTCAGCCCCTGTGAGCCTTCGCCTTACCCTCCAGGGACAGAGGGAAAGCCGGCCAGGCATCAGGCATCTGTGGCGAAGTGGTCACCTGGTGGATATTTGTGGTTGGTCACTTTTGAAGGTAGTTTTTTTTTTTGAAGATGGCATCTAGATGCCTGCGTCCTGGTCGTTTGATTGCACCCCCAGGCTCGGCTGGCTTTATAGCTAATCAAACCGGCTCTACCAGCTCCCCTAAACTGTTGATGACCATCCTGCGTAAGAAGCCCCATACCCATCTATCCCTCCTGAAGTCCCATCCTACCGTGCTGTTCATGTTTTCCAAGGGGCAGAGGAGTAGGAAATAAAGAACTGGGGATGCCCATAGGCGCAATCAAAGAAGAAGGGCTGGGTATAGTCACAGTCCTATCACAGGGTGCAGCCCCGTATCCACTCAATCACTCCATATATAATTTAGTGCAATCTACTTCTCAACCTCAGCTCATGAAACAATGTCACTTAATGGAAGTGCCGGAAGAAATGGAGATGGAGGACGCTAAAGCTGGCCCTGAAACAAGTGGAGCTGGGGCCACCCCGAACTCTGAGTCTGTGGTTATGTGTGAGCATGTGAGCCCGGTGGTTGCATGTGGCTACCTAAACGTTGAGTCAGAACCAGGAGTGTTGTCACTCAAGGGGTCCCTCGAGTGACTGAGTTATGTGGAGACGCATGCAGCCTTGTGCCTGGTGATTTAGAGGACTTTTCCTTGCCGGACATTGCCATTCATATGGATAAAAACCAAGCTTTGGGGGGGCGGAGCTTGCCTAGCTGCAAGATGGCCGCTCGGTGATCGAGCTCCGCCATCCACCGACACAATCCGGCATAATTTGCAGCTTCTCTAGTACTGCAGGGTAGCGGAAAGCCTGGTCTGGAGGTGCCTGCCATCCGCTGCAGCTATCGAGGCGTCCCAGCCCTGCCCAGTGGTGACGAGACTGGAGAACTACGCAGCGGCTCTTGCATCGGCGCGCGGCCTTGAGGCGTGGCCGGCGTGTGAGTTGCGGTGCCGTGTGCGAGCCAGCCGCGTACAAGATCGAAGAGTGCGCTGAGGGCTTGAAGCGATCCCTTGCTGGGTATTGCGGCTTTGTGGAGAGTTGCGGCGGCGATCCTGAGCAACGCAGATTTGGAGGTGAGCCGAACACTCCCGGGGGCTGCGGGCCGCGGGCCCGGCGGGTGATCGGAGCATGGCGGACTCGCTCCCGCTGCCCCCGCTACGGCCCTGCGGATCCGCTGCATACGAGGCCCACGCTGTAGCCCGCATAACCCCGGGACTTTGAGACATTGCTCCGTCCTAGAGACCAGTGGTAGACCCTGCTGTTGCCGGTGCTGGACTCCAGTTTTCCCACATTGTGCTCTTGTGCGCGGGTGGCGGCCTGGGGGCACTGCTTGTGCAATAGTGCTCCATTGGCGCCATAACTTCTGTGCATCTGGGAGATGGATATTTTTTGGAGTTACCTGCTAGGGGTAGTGCTGTCTGTGGTCCTGCGCCCATTGCTCTCCTAGCACGCCGCGGTAGGAACGGGCCGCATAGAGCATATCCTGCCGAGCCGGTGTGGGGTGGGGCTCAGTACTTGGCATACACTCACCGGGGCGGCTGACCACACCAGAAGCACAACCATGGGCAAACCAGACAAGTCGCAACCGAAGGTCAACTTCGAGCAGCGTAAATCAAGCGCTATGAGGACACGGCTGATTCGGCGACAGTTGACCCAGACAACCCCGCAGAGGACCCTGTGAGTGACATTAAACAGATTATTGCATCCATGCAGCGGGGTCTGACGGCTATTGATGCCAAAATTGACACGTTGGCCTACAGGATGGACAGAATGGCTGAAAGGGTTGATAAACATGTGGAGCGCCTAGATATGGCGGAGCGTCGCATTACCGAAACAGAGGAAGCCCAAACTGACACCAATAAGGCCCAGCGACAGGTCGAGAAAGCCCTGGTAGCACTGCAGGACAGGGCAGAAGATTTAGAGGCAAGGTCGAGGCGGTGTAATCTCCGCATTACGGGCCTACCCGAATCAACAGCTACGGGCCCTATGGAACTCTTTGTTGAACATCTTCTTAAAACTCGGCTAGGCGCTGATGCTTTCTCTGCTATGTTTGTGGTAGAGAGGGCGCACCGCTCGCTGGGCCCCAGACCTCCGCCTGGCGCTCCCCCACGGCCCATCATAGCTAAACTTCTCAATTACCGGGACAGAGATGCAGCGTTGCGCAGGGCGAGAGAACTGGGAACATTGCAGTACGAGGGATCCTCCCTTTCCCTCTTCCCTGACTTTACCATCAAGGTGCAGGAAGCCCGGAGGCAATTTGTCCCCTTGAAGCGCAAGTTGCGAGATCAGCACATCGAATATGCTATGCTGTACTCTGCGTGGTTGAAAGTTCTCTTTGATGGCAAACCTAGAATTTTCTCGGATCCGCAAACTCTGCAAAAAGCTCTCAAATCCTGGGAGGTGGCTGGCAACCGCAGGAAGGACCGTGGGGATGATGCTGGAGGCGATGCCTCGCCGCACGATCTTGATGAGAATGACTGAGTGGAGTTTAGCGAATGATGGCCGTATTGTTTCTCCCTCCGTAGTTTGCATAACTGCTTATTGAGTTGATGCTGCCCTGATATCCCCGGTCCGCTGAGGCGGCCTTATTTCTAATGATGGTTATTTACATTTGCATTACCTTTGTTCTATAAGGTATCATTAGAGTAGAAATACTTGTGGAATTGTAGTTTGATTTGGACCTCCTCAGAGGTTTCTATTTTACAAGTGAAGCTTTATCGTATGCTTATAGGTGGATTGGCGGAGGGCGTTGTAGTTTAAGATCGCTGGGTAACATCCGCCCCAAAGCGTCACCCGCTGTTGTTGATGTTGTTCTGGGGTTTGATGTTTGCGTTTTTTTATTATGTATGGTTGTTTTGATTTTTCTGAGACAGGGTGGGTCGTCAGTCGCCTCTGCACAGTTGGGGTATGCATGGCGTGGGAGGGGGGTGGCAATGTGGGGATTTATTTTAATTTTATATGGTATTTTGTTTTTGCAGGTCACATGTCGTTGTTTTTGCTCCTTGAATTGGGTGGTGGTTAGGTCACTTGGGGTGGGTACTATGCAGACACTAGCTCACTCTATATGCTGATCACACAACAATATGGATCATAGGAAACGATTGACGCTTTTGACGTGGAACGTTAGAGGTCTTAATGACCACAGAAAGGTGCGCAAAATACTGGCTTATCTAAAGAGAAAGGAGGTTGACATAGCCTTACTGAAAGAGACGCACCTTCATCCGAGCTGTAGTCTATTGGCGGGTAGTCGTCTTTTGGGGGTTTTTCATGCTGCTTGCTTTACCTCTCACTCTAGGGGTGTTATGACCTGGGTTAATCCCAGAGCGAAGCTCCGGATTGAATGTTGTGAGACGGACCCTTCTGGTCGATATGTCATAACCTGCTGCTATAATACCGTTACGGATCTACTCGTAGTAAACTCCTATGGCCCGAATTAGGATGATCCGCAGTTCTACCAATCCCTTTTCCAGGCTATCAAGACACATTCCCCTCTATCGGTGGTGTGGGGTGGGGACTTCAACTGTGTCTTGGATCCACTGCTCGACCGCTCTAGGGAACCAATGAGAACCCCATCGGCGGCTGCCAGAGCTATTGTTGATATTTCTGTACAACTGCAAATGGTTGACGTGTGGAGAGCTCGCTCCAGTGCTAAAGGGGGGTTTACACACTATTCGGCACCCCATGACGTACATACACGCATAGACTACTGGCTCATCTCGCAAGCGTTAATGCCCAGGGTACAGGATTGTGTAGTGCTAGCTCGCACGTTCTCTGATCACTCACCTATTTTATTGACTCTTTCAATACCTCTGCGAGGGCCTCCTCCCTTCTTATGGCGGTTCCCTCCCTATTCGCTGTTAGATACCGTTTTTAAGGCAGAACTGAATGATGCAATCTCGGAGTTTTTTATGATTAATATTGGCACAGTAGAGTCTTTTGCTACCGTTTGGGAATCATTTAAGGCTTATATTAGGGGCATAGCCATCAGTAAACATGCTGGAGTCCTTCGCTCTATACGAGATAGGCTAGCGCTTTTAGAAACCCGGATAGCTGCTTTGGAGGAAGAGCTGACACGGGGATCTTCTCCCCAATTACGTGAGCTCCTAAAATCCACGATAGACGAGTTTAATTCCGAAGCAGACAGCGAGGTAAAACATATGGGCAAATATGCTACAGCTAGAATTTATGGCGAGGGAGATCGGCCGTGCTCGGTTCTAGCAGCAATGGCTAAACATAGGTTGGAATCCAGTGGCGTGTCCATTCTGTCAGATGCTGACGGTTCGATTTGGACGGATCCGATAGATATCACTAATCAATTCCGGAATTACTATCAAGAGCTATATAGCTCAAAAGTCTCCCCTAGTGATGCAGACATACTGCAATATCTGGAGTACATAGAGTTGCCCTGGTTACAAAACTGGCACCGGGAGTTTTTGATGCGCCCCATAGAACACTCGGAACTACGTTTAGCGCTGAACTCGATGAGGGAGGGCAGCGCTCCTGGACAAGATGGGCTCATGGTAGCATTTTATAAAGCCTTTAGCGATCTGTTGATTCCCCATTTGGCCACCTTGTTCCAGGAGATAGGGGCGGACGGTGTCATGCCACAGACCATGCGAGAGGCCCTGATCGTAACTCTACTGAAACCAGATAAGGACCCCCAAAAGTGTTCCTCCTATCGCCCGCTAACTCTGCTGAATGTGGACACTAAGATCTTTGCCAAAATTCTAGCTAACCGTCTATCCCCGCTACTGCCTCAGTTGATCGGTCCTGAGCAGGCAGGGTTTATTCAGGGTCGTTCACTCTCGCATAATCTCCGAACGGTGTTTGGGGCCCTTCAGCATACCCGTCCGGAGGTCCCAGCGGCAGCGGTCTTCTTAGATGCTGAGAAGGCCTTTGATTCTATTGAATGGTCTTTTCTTTACGCTGTGCTACGTCGCGTGGGGGTCGGCGATGCCTTTTTGCAGTTGGTTGCGGTACTCTATAATTCGCCGGTAGCTCGAGTCCGTGTTGGAGATATGGTTTCTGATCCTATTTTTATTTCGCGGGGCACTCGTCAGGGGTGCCCCCTGTCCCAGCTATTATATGCTTTAGCTGCTGAGCCCTTGTTGAGAGCACTGCGGGAATATCATGGCCATAGGGGCCTTCGCTTCCCTGACTATAATTTAATAGTGTCGGCCTACACGGACGATACGCTTTTGTATATTAGAAACCCAGAACTTCATCTCTCCCCTGTTATTCGTGAGGTGCTGCGATATGGTGGGCTATCGGGGTTGACAATTAATTGGGACAAATCTTTTTCCCGCTGACACCTAGCATGACTCCCACACAGTTAGATTACCCTTTGCAGTGGACTTCTGACCCGGTCCGCTACTTGGGTATTCAGGTCCATTCGGATGCAGACCTAGTGATCCGAGCAAATTATGGAAGAGCAATTGCCAAGTTGAGTGATGATGTCGCCCGCTGGATTCGTCTCCCGCTCTCGCTGGTGGGGAGGGTCTCATTGATGAAGATGGTGGTGTTACCCTGCTTTCTCTTTCTTTTCGTTAATATTCCTGCAGTAGTTCCTCGTCACATGTTTAAGGAGTTACGTGTGTTGATGACTAGACTAGCCTGGGCGGGTAAAACGCCGCGGATCTCGCTGGACACCCTCATGTTGCCATGCACTGCGGGTGGTTTGGGTGCGCCAGATTTTGAACTTTATTACCGGGTTGCACAGGCTTCACACGCTCATGCCTGGATTCACGGTCCCCAGAATCTTCCACATCTCCACATTGAGAAAGTTGCTGCTGCGCCTGAGCATTACCTTGGTTCTTAACTAAAGCCCCAAGCAGGCGTTGCGGGGTTCTGGACTCAGTGAATTCAGTGGTTCATGCTTGGCACGTCCTTCTTGGGATGTACGCTGGAGCTCAATTGTATTCGCCTCGAATGCGAATTGAGTGGTGTCACTGGTACGCTCTTAGCTCGGAACGAGGCATGCTCCGATCATTGCAAAGTCTGGGTATGTCGAGATGGGCGATCTCTTTAAAAACGGCAAAATGGTAACCTGGGAGGATGCAATAGTGGACAAGGAGACGCCCTCTGCGTTAACACAGTTTCAGTTCTTCAGAACGAAACATGCTCTCCGGGCGGTGCTGGGTGACAAGCTGGCTGAACCCATGGAAACCCCTCCCCTGTCCATCCTGCTCCGCTCCCAGTCCCCTATTAAATTAGTCGCTAAACTATATGCTTCGGCCTTGCAGACCAAGATATCCCCATATTCTAAGGTTCGATTAGCCTGGCAGGCTGACATTGAGAAGCAACTCCCGGACGATATCTGGTTTTATTGTTGTGAGGTCACTCGCAAGGTTTCTCTAAACGGCAGACATAGACTGGCGCATTTTAAGTTTCTGAACAGGGTTTATTATACACCAGAATGCCTACACAGATATGGGCTGCGTGAGTCTGACAGCTGCGAGCGCTGTGACATGCCGCGAGCTGGTTTTTACCACCTGGCATGGCAGTGCCCCCCGGTTGCTGATTTTTGGAGTCACATCTTTGTAATGTTAACTGAGATTGTGGGCATATCTATCACACCTGATCCGTTACTAGCACTGCTATGCTACACGAAACCTTTGCAAAAAAAAGTGCGCAAACTGATCGCCATGGGCTTACTTTTAGCTAAGTGTAGACTCACAATGAGATGGATGCGAGGGCCTGTACCAACAGTGGCCGAATGGGAAAAAGATATGGTGTATTGTAATACTCAATCGGACATTTACAATGAACTGCTTCCGCCATGTTCCCGACCATTGAGTTTTTGGTTTCTCTTTGCACAATATCAGGAGTCACGCCAGGGAGGCGCTGCGGAGCAGGATGAATAATGTTTGTATATCTTTATTGCTTAGCACATATTTGCTGTACAGGGATTGTAACATGGTCGACATTCTTCTTTCCATGAACAGAGGCACGTTTGCTTGTCCAACTGGAGCGAGCCGGCCTGGGAAGAGTTGTTTTATTGTTTGTTGTGAATTATACCCCACTGTGCCCTTTGCCCCCTTTATAATTTTACAGTCTGACGCTAGATAGCGCATAATGTAAGTGGCCTGCGCTCTTATTTCTGTTTGTGATTGAGATTTGTCTTTATGTTATTTTTGTATTCTTGCAAAATTTACAAATAAAATAATAAAAAAAATATTTTAAAAAACCAAGCTTTGGAGGCTAAACTAAAATCGTCAATTGCTCCAGAAACGGCCTTGAGCCTGTTTTCTTATTGTTCTGCCACTCGCCCTCCAGCTTTCTATAATAGTACGCCTCCCTCAATTATTTCCTCTTTTTTAGGATCACTGAACCAGATTAAATTAGATGTGTCTCCAAGTGTAGGGACACAAGCATCATGGCGACTATCAAATGAGGGAATTAATGGGATTGGTGGAGGGAGGGCTAATTCTGATATTCTTTTAGCGTTGGAGGGGATTCTCACCTCAATTCTGACCTTGCTAGATAAATCAATCATCAATTCTGATCACATGTTGGATGTATTGTCACCTGTTCTAAGGGGGTGCAGCATCTTACCTCTGTTGGTTTCTATCATGGGAAGGGAGGAACAGGTATTGAATCGAAATCTCAGGCTTCCCAGACCAATAAATTAGAAACATATGGGGTGGCAGAAATGGGAGTTCAAGTGGGAACCTATAGTGGCCCGGGGGTTTTCCCCACTGGGCACCCAGATGAATTATCCGGGGCCGACAATGTGCCCTGTTCTTTCTCCCTAAATCCGGTATCCAGGGATATTCCCCCAGCTGCTCAAGGGGAGAATGTAATTGTACCAGTACTCAAGAATTTTCCTCTGTTTTTTCCGATATTCAAAAAAGGGGGTATTCCTACGTCGCGGGATAAAGTTTTACAAAATGTCCCTCCCATTGCTAATCTATCAAGGGTTGACTTAGAAGGTGCCACCCCTGGGAAGGGCGCTCCTCCAGAAAATAAAGGGTTAAAATCTTGGAAGGGGAAAAAGAAGAGGGCCCGGCGGATTACGAAGCGAAAGGCAAAAAAGTGGCGGTTCCAAAATGCCCCAGATGAGCCTGTCCCTATTTCACTGCTGCAAAAGGTAATCGAGTCGAAGACAGTTGGACCTGAGGTTATACCAGAGTCAGTGTCTCTTGAAATACATCCTCCCCCCGATCATAAAAGAAGCATTAGCATTAGGCAGACAATGGCAAGAGAAAGGGCTCACGGATTTGGGCGTAACAGTCCATAATAATTGGGGAGGGTTAAGTACTGGTTCAGACAATGATGAAGCAGGGATATGCTTGGCTGATTTGGTGAGTACAGTAGAAAAAGTAAATGAAGCTCAAAAAACCGTAAGTCGTCATGGATAGATGTCCCTCAACTCTCTTTCATGTGGATTCTCTCCCTGTACTGATTGATCTAAGGCATGGGAGGGTCTTTAATGGGGGGGATGCATCCTCCTCTTCCTCTTCTACAGTACAGATTTTTAAACCGGGGGCTGAACAAAGGCAGAGTAGTAAGTTAGATGCAGGACTGGAGTCTGGACAAGTATCTAATACCCTGACCTTTGTTTCTTTGTTTGATAGGGAATTGGGTCCATTTAATAGGAGCTTTCTTCTGCAGTTACTGTCTGATATCAAGGATCTGAGACTGGTAGCGAGCAGAGATATTGATCGGGTGTTTTTGGTCCCTCGAAGCAGTTTTCCGAACTCCAGAGTAACATTTACTTCCAGGATCATTGTAATGCTGATTTTGGCTAATGCAGATCATTTTAGGAGAAAGGGGATTGACGTCTTCCCGGATGAGAAACCGGTTGTTGAGCAGTTGGACTTTCGCAGGGAAGACACTTGGAGCTTAGGCAGAGATGTACCTAATAACAGAGGGGGTTGTAAAACCGAAGGGCATTATAATCTCTGTCGGTAGTATCACAGGGGCAAGAATGATTAATATTGTGGGATATGATGGACTAAGGGCCAGTGACTCTAGAGAAGGAGAGGAGTTTGCCAACAGGAATTGGGTAGCGGGTTCTACAAAACTCCCTATGATGCAGAGGTAGCCCCCTGGGTAAAATTCTATCCTGGAATATGCCAGGTTTAGGACACTCTAACTCAAAAGTAAGCTCGTTAATGTCCTTCCACCCACTGATAATCTGTTTACAGGAAACGTGGAGTTGTGTAAATTTTAATCATGAAAATGACTTTGTTTTCAGTTGTGCAGCAAAAACCTCAGCAAAAGGTCATGCCAGCGGAGGTTTAGCCATTTTACTTAGTGGTACTATAAATTGGAATCCTGTGGTCTTTGTCTCTACGTCAAATCTCTGCATGTGTATAAAGCTGGCCTTGGGTATTGCTGCAGGAGGACAATACTCAACTTTATTACTGGTAAATGTGTATATACCCCCCGGGAGGGCATCTGACCATCTAGTTGACTCCATGTTTGAATTTGTACGCAACATTAGTGTTCATGAAGAAAGCACATTGATAATCATGGTGGGGGACTTTAATGCCAAAATCTCGAATTGTTCCTCGTTTACATCTGGGAATCGGGAGTTGTAAGATGTATGAAGGATCCCGGAGATAACCCTGCTGGGACATATTAGATCAGACAGGCGAGGATGACGTTTTCTGGATTAAGAACCAAAGCGCTTTGTTTAGTGCATAAAGCCATATATGGAGGAGGGGCGGCAGATATTCAACGCTTGTTCCCGCGATATCTGCCTACTCGATGTCTTAGGTCTGCAAACACCGGACTGGTTCTTGTCCCTAGGATAAGAAGAGCCAGATGGGGTGGCAGGGGGTTCTCTTACCAAGCGGCCAAATTGTGGAACTCCCTCCCTACACATCTAAGACTGCAGAATAGCAGGCCCCTTTTCAGAAAGTTGATAAAAACTTGGCTTTTTTCCAGGACCTAGGTCAGTCATTCAGGATGGACTGTCATTATCTCAGCGCCAAGACGCCTCGGCATTAGTGCGCTCTATAAATACCTCAGTCAGTCAGTCAGTCAGTCAGTCATGTTACTCTAAATGTGAGATCCCAAAAGGATTGTCCTGCTTCTTTTACTTTTAGCTCCTCTCAAGGGCAGTCACTAATTGATTACATCATGGTATCCTACCAATTGTTTGGAACATGTACACAGTTTGAGGTACTTAAGACAAATCTGAGCGATCATAGTATTCTCTCTGTGGATTTCAATCTTGAATTTAAGATGCTTGAGACTTGGAATCCTAGAGATGATACCATTGTGTATAATAAATAGGGCTCCCGGTTTTATGGTATTTATTTTTTTAACATTTCCGTCTGTATTTATCCATATTTATTTTGTGTTTTGCATAAAAATGTAGTTGTAAAACTGTACATTTCCATATTTATTTAAATGATAGACGTGCACTCATACTTTGATGTCTGTCGTATTTTAGCTATTTAAGTTGCCAAATTTTACATTACAGTACATATACTGGCAAATATTAGCATTAAACCACAAATGTATGTTGAAAAATGCAGTTTTTTAAAGAAATTTCATCCTGTTTTTTAATTTCCCATGCTGTCCATCTGCTCAGCCGTTGGGCTATAATTCATGAAAGACAGCATGAAGAGTTACTTAAAAGAAGCACATTTTCTGTATTTATCCATTTTTAAAAATAAATGCAGACAGAAAGCACATTGTTTTCTGTCTGTATTTATCTGTAAAAATCCGTAAAAACGGAAAAGAGGGAGCCTTAATAATAAAACAAATGGGCGCCCCTTTTGGTCAAATAAAAATGTGATAAACTTGACGGGATTGGTTAAAAAGGCGAGTTCTGGTCCCACACAAGAAAATCCTATTGCTTGGTTCTAGAAGCATATGTTTAGGTCTCGCCCTGAAGCCAGCGCTTGCGCTGGTCTGGGCGAGACATTTTGTAAGTGGGCATTTAGAAATGCGACCACTTTTTTTTGGGCTTGCCTAGAGCATGCGAGTACGCGCACACTAACGCGCATTCCTCGCATGCTCCAGGCGCCATATGTCTTTCCTCTCATTGCTCCTCCCCCTCCCCCACCACAGAGCGCTTCTCGGGGCCGCGCGGCCGTGTCACTTTCACGGCCGCGCGTCACTTACTCTCCCGCTCCTCCCCCCTCCCCCACCACAGAGCGCGTCTCGCATGGCCGCGCGGCCAATGCTTGTTTTTATGTGCACGCATTCGCTTTCGCGGCCGCACTGGTTAGGTCTCGCCCTGAAGCCAGCGCTTGCGCTGGGTCTGGGCGAGACATTTTGTAAGTGGTCTTTTGAAAATGCGACCACTTTTTTTTGTCCTGGCCTAGAGCATGCGAGTACGCGCACAGTAACGCGCACATTCCTCGCATGCTCCTCCAGGCCATCTGGCTTTCCTTTCCAACCCTCCTCCCCCTCCCCCACCACAGAGCGCGTCTAGCAGCCGCGCGGCCGTGTCACTTTCACGGCCGTGCGTCACTTGCTCTCCCGCTCCTCCCCCTCCCCCACCACAGCGCGCGGCCAATGCTTGTTTTGTTAGATGTTGGAATTTGTATAGCGCTTCTTACTTTTGTTTGCCATCGCAGCACATTCTCAACCTGGACTCCCAGAGTGTCACGGGTGTATTGTCCAATGTTTAGTTTTGAAACGCTTTGTGTAGGTAAGTATGAAAGTAAAATGAGCTGGATCTTGGAAGATGTTGGTAGTGTCTTGTGTATGGACGGGTGTGCCAAAGGACTTTACTGTTTCTTTTACCTTTTCTTTCTCCCCTTTGAGTTGCCAGTCGATTACTTCAGATGAGCAATGGACAAAGTTCTTTCTATATATGTTGCACAGCCCTAGTAGGTAATTGAGGAGCTATGTTGCGCACATGAAGGTGTGGTACATATATGCTATTTATTTAACACGCGCTTGTTTACATTGAGCGGCACTTTAAAGCGCGATGCAAAAATAAACACGCTGCTGTTTGCGTCTCTGCCGTGCTTGTTTTTAAATTCTAGCTCTGTTTTGTCATCGCCGCTTCTGCTGGAGGAGATATAACTAGTAGACCCCAGACTTTCAGTATCCTGTTTCCTCTAATCTGACATTCCTTACAAACTAAATGTATAAATAATATTTATATCCCGCCAAAACATATATCAGTGTTTTCCTGCATTCTGAAGAACAATAGATTTGAGTGAAACGGTTTAGACGCTTTAAGACGTGCTGATGGTATTTGAACATGTCCTGCAATACGTTTCCCTCTTCGGCTGCGATGTCGTGCACGCCGTGTACTCTGTGACAGTAGTGAGTGCACACGTGGCTTGTGGATGTCTGATGCTTGTGGATGTCTGATGATTGATGTCTGATGCTTGTGGATATCTGATGCCTGATGCTTGTGGATGTCTGATGCCTGATGTCTGATGCTTGTGGATGTCTGATGCTTGTGGATGTCTGATGCCTGATGCTTGTGGATGTCTGATGCCTGATGCTTGTGGATGTCTGATGCCTGATGCTTGTGGATGCCTGATGCTTGTGGATGCCTGATGCTTGTGGATGTCTGATGCCTGTGGATGTCTGATGCCTGTGGATGTCTGATGATTGTGGATGTCTGATGCCTGATATCTGATGCCTGATGTCTGATGCTTGTGGATGTCTGATGTCTGATGCTTGTGGATGTCTGATGCTTGTGGATGTCTGATGCCTGATGTCTGATGCTTGTGGATGTCTGATGCCTGATGCTTGTGGATGCCTTATGCTTGTGGATGTCTGATGCCTGTGTATGTCTGATGATTGTGGTTGTCTGATGCCTGATATCTGATGCCTGATGCTTGTGGATGTCTGATGCCGGATGCTTGTGGATGCCTGATGCTTGTGGATGTCTGATGCCTGATGCTTGTGGATGTCTGATGCCTGATGCTTGTGGATGTCTGATGCCTGATGCTTGTGAATGTCTGATGCTTGTGGATGTCTGATGCCTGATGTCTGATGCTTGTGGATGCCTGATGTCTGATGCCTGATGCTTGTGGATGTCTGATGCTTGTGGATGTCTGATGTCTGATGCTTGTGGATGCCTGATGCCTGATGTTTGTGGATGTCTGATGCCTGTGGATGTCTGATGCCTGTGGATGTCTGATGACTGTGGATGTCTGATGACTGTGGATGTCTGATGCCTGATGCTTGTGGATGTCTGATGCCTGATGCTTGTGGATGTCTGATGTCTGATGCCTGTGGATGTCTGATGCCTGTGGATGTCTGATGCCTGTGGATGTCTGATGCCTGTGAATGCCTGATGCTTGTGGATGCCTGATGTCTGATGCTTGTGGATGTCTGATGCCTGTGGATGTCTGATGCCTGTGGATGTCTGATGCCTGTGGATGTCTGATGCCTGTGGATGTCTGATAATTGTGGATGTCTGATGCCTGTGGATGTCTGATGCCTGATGTCTGATGCCTGTGGATGTCTGATGATTGTGGATGTCTGATGATTGTGGATGTCTGATGCCTGATGATTGTGGATGTCTGATGCCTGATGTCTGATGCTGGTGGATGTCTGATGCCTGTGGATGTCTGATGCCTGTGGATGTCTGATGCCTGTGGATGTCTGATGATTGTGGATGTCTGATGCCTGATGCTTGTGGATGTCTGATGCTTGTGGATGTCTGATGCCTGATGCTTGTGGATGTCTGATGCCTGATGTCTGTGGATGCCTGATGCCTGTGGATGTCTGATGCCTGTGGATGTCTGATGTCTGATGCTTGTGGATGCCTGATGTTTGATGTCTGATGCTTGTGGATGTCTGATGCCTGATGTCTGATGCTTGTGGACGTCTGATGCCTGATGTCTGATGCTTGTGGATGTCTGATGCCTGATGCTTGTGGATGTCTGATGCCTGATGTCTGATGCCTGTGGATGTCTGATACCTGTGGATGTCTGATGCCTGTGGATGTCTGATGACTGTGGATGTCTGATGCCTGATGCTTGTGGATGTCTGATGCCTGATGTCTGATGCTCGTGGATGTCTGATGTCTGATGCCTGTGGATGTCTGATGCCTGTGGATGTCTGATGTCTGATGCT
>CAWUFW010021976.1:0-107050 GCA_963921515.1 Calotriton arnoldi | reverse complement strand
AAGACAGAGTTCTCCAAAGACCCCCAAAACAACTCACAGGTGACATGGTTTGGTTCTCATTCCGAATCTGGCCACCAGAAGAAAACTTACCCTGACAAAGGTCAGCAGCCCAAGCTCATTAAGTGCTATGAGTGCTACGAGTATGGACACAACGAGGGGGATCCCAAGTGTGCAAAAAGAGCACCACCTCCCACTGGAGAAAATAATCCAGGAGTGGCTAGTGTAGTGCTGGGGGAGGAGTTTGACCCAGTTAATGGGGGGGAAAGTCTAGTGGGGTTACCCTAATATCCCCGGGTGACAGTGAGATGGTTCCTAAGATCCATGCGCCCTCAAATACTACAAAGTATAGGCAATGAGTCACCATCAATGGGCAAGGTGTTGAGGCTTTGAGGGATACAGGAGCCAGAATGACTATGGTAAGTAGCCAGCTGGTTTCCCTAGAGCAGGTAATTCTTAATGCATTCCACCAGGTTGTAGTGGCTGACAACAGAGCGGGTCACTATCTCATGGCCCTCATTCCATTTGAGTGGGGGGGGTTTACAGGTCTTCTGAAAGTTGCTGTGAGCCCTGCCATGCCTGTGGAATGTTTGTTGGGTAATGACCTAGAGAGATAAAGGATTTATTATGGGAGGAGAACTGCAAGCTGCAGAGTAAAAGGCAGGGTGGGGGTGAAAGGGCCAAACTGGTCTTCAAAGGGAGAATGACAGTTTGAACAGGACGCAGCCTCAAAACAATATCCTGCACCCCCAGCCCGACAGGAGTCCCAGCAATTAGATTAGTGAGGGGGTAGAAGGGGAGTGTTAGGAAATATTAGCCACACCAGTGGGTTGGCTCAGCCAGACATAACCCTCCAGGAGAGAGTTTCCCCATTCTGGATTTTGCAAAAATAGTGCTTTCTGGAACAAGAATGTGCCACACTTTGGAGGAAGTGGTCATACCTGAGGGTGGCACCCTGCCTCTCATTGGTTTAAGGTGTACCCCTGCTTGACGCCAAGGAACACTGAATGAATATGGGAGAGTTGCCAAGCAACTCAGATCTACTGCCTGACACAAGAAGAAGAAGAAGGACTGCCATGCTGGAACACTGATCTGCACCCAAAGGACTGCACTCTGAAGGACTGCACCTGCTGCACAATCTGGTACTACAACCCTAAGGACTTTGCCTGGCTTCACAAGGATTAAGGAGTGGTTAACAAGGCCCACCTGCATCATCTCCACCAAGAAGTCCCCATCCTGGAGTGTGTCCAGTGGACTTTTAAGGATTTGTCCAGGTGCACTGTGGGAATTGTAGCCCCACCATCCCAAGGTTCATCTCGAAGGTTTTAGACCCTTGGATTGGTAGTTTTGACACTTTGATCCCACAAGAGGAACTTCAGCGAGAATCTCCAGCAGTTTGGAGCAATTTTGGAAAAAAGCTCCATAAGGTAACCGACTCGACGATGAGTCAAGCTGCCAATGTCGAACCGTGACCCAGCCTTGTTTTCTATGTCCTCCCTTTCAAAGCTCTGGAGCTCCAGCCATTGACAAGACTTCCAGGAGTTGACTGGGGCATTGCGCAGAATCATGACGACGTTGAAGCGGATCCGTCTTGAAGAAGTGCATCGCTCGACAACAATAGAAAATCATCCAGAAAAGTTTCTAAATGCGAAGTTAAAATTTTGACCTATGTCTCCCGCTTAGTGTACCTGACCAGGGCTCCCTTGCGGTCGGCCTCAAACTTTGACTTTGTCCCAGTCAAGCGCAACCAGGTGTCCCAAGTTGGCGCTATTGTTTTTTAAGCACAAGAAAGTGTTTATTCTTTAAAAATGTTTATCTCCGGTTCCCTACATTGGATTTTTGTCGCTTTGGCTTCTATTTGCTCAAAAAATATAACCTATTTATATAAATTGGTGTTGAATTTTTATTGTGCGTTGTGTCTTATTTATTTAATGTATTGGTGTATTTAAATGCTTGACACACCTGTCTCCTAAGTTAAGTCTGCCTGCTCGTTGCCATCTACCCAGGGTTGAGCAAGGGAATCATTTATTGAGACCTTGACTGAACCTTTTATTGTTTTTATTGCATTATTACTAGTGGTAAATCCCTACTTATCATAACTAATAAACAGCTTTCCAACACGTACGCCCCCCACATCCATAAAAGCAGAGCAGGAGGTTGCTCATTCTCCTACAACACACCCAAAACATTGAACGACCTCCCTCAACACAACCGAGCCTCCTCTTCACTTCTTGAGTTCCGCAAGAAGCTGAAGACCTGGCTCTTCGAATAGCTTCTGAGGGGCTACACACGTACACACCTGCTAAAGTGCCTAGATACCTTTTAGGGTGATTAGTGCTCCATGTAAATTGCCATAACATAATAACAGAACATAACACAATCATATACACTAAGCAATATAACAAAACAATTTAAAAACTACAGGGCACATCATAACAAAACAGGCAATACAAAACACAACAAGACAATGGCACTACAACACAACAAAATCACATTGCCTCTGTTATATGTCAAGCTGTTTATTTCAAATTGATAAAGTTTAAAAAAACAAAATTACATTGCTATAAGGTAGCACCAAAAGACAGCTCCACAAAAAGAACAGAACACATCACCACCATAAAAAAATTCCACTCAGCAAATATGCACAAATGCTCTTATCACATTACCACCTCCAGAATGCTGTCTTCATAATACAGTGGTAAAATATGTTGGAAGCAAGCACTAACTTCCAACTTACCATCAAGGACATGAAATAGAGCCAGCCAACAATGCTTTGTGGTCCACCCCTAGGAATTCTTTTCACTGGAGCAAACCAGCTCTTGAGTCCCCTCCCACCTCTTTTATCATGATCCTTTAACCAAAGAACATCATGAGCCTTTATTCATAGCACTCTGAAGTGACTTCCTCTAGTGTCACATGCTTTACAAAAACTTTGAATAAATAAATATCATTAGATACATCTCATTACATTTTACAATTGAAAATTAGTTTTTGCTTCTACTTATGCTGTAATACACTAATGGCATATACTTAAAATAAATAGTAAATCTGCACCCCGACGTTTACTACCTCAGAGGGATGTAAGATTTCTGAATTTTAAGAATACCCAAAGGTTTCCAAGAGAAATCCTAGTAAAAATGTGTCAATTCTTACTAGAAGGCATCGTCAAAGGCTTTCCGTACATATAATTGTACAAAGGATGCATTGCAAATGCAACTGTAGAAATGTCTTGGTAAGAGTGCCCACTTTCTTAATCCTCGAATACTTCTGGTGTTTCTTACCCACTCCCATCCTGGAAAGGCATTAACTTCTTCCCTGATCATTTTCTGAGCTGGATTGGTTAGGAAAATGTTTGTGAATAGCCACACACTAAATTTCAGCGCATTATCACCCGGTAACCCCCTCTGTTTGGTACTAGGGACAAAGGGCCATATTTATTAAGGCCTTACGCCACCGTTGCGTCACTTTAAGTGACGCTACGGTGGTGTAAAAAATGTGCCACTCTGCTCCATATTTACAAAGTGACGCATCTAGGCAGATGCGTCGCTTTTTAAACCCCTGCGCTACATTATACCTGCAACAGGTATAATGTATGCAGGGTGGGCGTTCTGACGCAGAAAGGCCTCGTAGAAGTGGCGCTGTGAAATCCATGAAATTTCACTGAAACACTTCTACGGCATCACACCATCAAATCCTTACGCCTGCTTGAAGCAGGCCTAAGGGGTGACGCAGGCCTTTTCTCCTGGGGCTTGCCCCATGTAAAATGACACATTGCTGGAGTTTCCAGACACACTCCAGCAATGTGCCATTTTTGCGCCGACAGATACGTCAGGACTCCTGAGGTATCTGTAAATCCTTGCGACATGGCGCGCCATACAGTAAATACGGCGCATCCATGGTGTCGCAAGGCTGGCGCACTGAAAAGTGTTGCATTGCTGTTTCACCCCAGCGATGCAACACTTTTCATAAAACCCCTTGCACCACCGGCGCGTCACTTTTAGTATGGGAAAAAGTGACGTACCAGCAATGCAAGGGGCTTGTAAATAAGCCCCTAAATTTACTCACGAGAAAATGTTCACATGAGTGTATCTTTTTACTACTCCTTTTACCACACTTACTATGAATCTCAAAGTGGTTTTATTCATGTAAATAAGACTATTTGCACGTGTAAGCGTAACTGTCACATGCAAATAGCTTTATAAAATGAGCCTTTACTAAGGCCTGGGACTAAACCTACTGTTAAAACAGCAGAAGCAACAGGGGTGATAGATCCTGACGTAAAAAGAAAGGCCAAGGAAACCTACAGCTTAGCATTCATGGGAAAACAACATGTTTTGTTTACTGGCAATCATATGTGACGTAAGTATGTCAGCCAGCCAGAAGTATGATTTAAACCTTTACTATGCTCTACGTCCCACGCCAGGAATATACAAAGATAAATTCAATTTGACGCCGTGTAGTAGAAAAGAAGCGCTCGCCTGCTACTTTCCATCACTACATGTGATGGATGGAAATGTTTGGACTGTCTGTTTATTTTTCCATCTGCCACAGACTCTGCTCGGTGATTAATAGCGAGGAATCGCTGGGACGCCTTGGAGGCGTGCCAGGGAGTGTTTGTAAATGCAGTTCTCTGAAGTATTGTGCACTTGTGATGAACAGACCCAAACATTGCGAGAGCGCCGCACCGCAGAGTGTGCTGGGAGCAGCAGTTCACCTGGAGCCAGCGGTGGGATGCTTACATAGGCTGATTAACACTACGTACATAATTGCTCACAGCAGTAGGGGCCTGGGCCGCTTCTGTCACCGGGTGTGTGTTCGCCATATTTCAGAAACAGAATTAGAACTATTGGAGAAAGGATTTAGGGGCATATTAGCAAGACCGGCGATAAAATTATCGCCGTTTTAGCGGCAGGAAACTGCCGCTAAAACGGCGATAATGGGCTTGATAATATGCGTTATAGAATTCCAATAGAAGCCCAGGTTAGATGTGCATGACATCTAACCTGGGCTTCTATTGGAATTCTATAACGCATATTAGCAAGCCCATTATCGCCGTTTAAATGGCGATAATTTTATCGCCGGTCTTGCTAATATGCCCCACAGTTCTTCTCGCTCACGTATTGTGCTCTCGCTGTTCAGCTGCCTTGATTTTCTCTCGTGTTTCTAACTTTTTCATCTGTCTGAATAGTGCAGGTCGTGTTTCTCTCACACTCGAATGGCTCTCGCATCACTGGTGCCTGGGTCGGTTGTAATTTGCATGTGCTCATCGGTGTAGGGAATGCATTAGAAAATGTTTGTGAATGCATGGAAAGCCTGGGGTGACCGCTGCTACCTCAAATTGGCTTGCATGGCTGGGCACACTCACCCCTACATTTGCATAATTTCAGCACCCGTGAAGGCCCCCTCTGCATGGGTAACATAGTGTTGCAAAGCACTGGCGGCAAGTTATACCTGCAGGAATGAGAACATACCAGAAAATCATTCGTGACACCTGTTTGGTGAAGAATATGGGAGCATGGAGACATCCTCTTGCCCCAAAGCCTCTTCCTGTGCGATAGCGTGACTTTAGGTCTAACAACACAGCACTTCTTTAACTGAACTGCCAATAAGTCCATGAAATGGTAGCACACAGCTTTCTCCAGTCAAGCTTGAGGGGCTAGCAATGGCACATGTGCATAGCATAGATATCCCGTAGCCAGACGCACCCACACAATACAGTGGGTAAATGCATGCAAAAGAAATGTTCACCAGCATATGACTGGGACTACACTAGTTTCATTCGGAGAACATTATGTTGCTGGTTTATTTGGTAGGGTAACGGATTAACTTACGGGCAATCAAAGGCCAGTTAGAGGCGATATGGTCCAAGCTGACTCCCCACCTGACTAGCCAGCCAGCACCAGGAGTAAGAACATCTGGCGCAGAACCTTTGGGCTTCGCCAACATCTGGACTCCATAGTCCGTGAAAGTTGACTCACGTCCGCCGTTATCAGGCAAGGCTCCCGTCGCTGAGGCTTACAGCTGCCTGTGGGGATAATGGGGTGCTGTCGCTTTCACCCCAGGATAAGGGGTCCAAGGGGTATTGGAATGAAGCCCGCTTTGGGCTCCTTCTTAGGGTTGATTTCCAACACTAAAATCACATGTAAAACAATAGAACGTAAAATACTACAACATTTGTATTAAATTCATGGGGCATATTAGCAAGACCCACGTTAAAATTATCGCCGTTTTAGCGGCAGGAAACTGCCGCTAAAACGGCGATAATGGGCTTGCTAATATGCGTTATGGAATTCAATAGAAGCCCAGGTTAGATGTCCTGCACATCTAACCTGGGCTTCTATTGGAATTCTATAACGCATATTAACAAGTCCATTATCGCCGTTTTAGCGGCAGTTTCCTGCCGCTAAAACGGCGATAATTTTAACGTGGGTCTTGCTAATATGCCCTAATATTCGCAAACATGACAATAAGTGGTAGTGTGGCGTTCAATGCATAGCATCGCCCAAAGAGTAGGGCACAGGGAGTTGGGATATTTTTAAAGAGGCCTCAACCTCCCCCAGAAGTGACTTACTGGAGGGGGTGTTTCCTGCCTCCCAGGTAGGAGCCCCCCACAGTCCTATAGGGGAGGGGGGGGGGGGGGGTCAAAGCATGGGGAGAAAAAGGTGTGCAGGCTGGCAGGGAAATGCTGCACCAAGTTGCTACCTGATTAAGGTGTCACCCTACATGCAACACATGCAACCACATATGAGCGGGGGGGGGGGCAGCACCTGGGATATAAGGAAACAGCTATCAGAGGAACGAGAAAATCGTCCGTGACATCAACAAGTGAACAATAGCATGGGACAGTTAAATGATTTTATTCTCAATTTCTTTTGTTGGACACTAGAAAAAATATTAACTTAATTGCTTTTTTGTAAACCATATTACAAATTGAATCCATTATAAATTATTTAACCAAACCTCCGCTTTTAAAGGGGCAGAAAAATGGATAAAGTAGCCAGTTGGGGCCTCCATGGGCTTTTCCTATTATCCACTTGTTGGCATCTTTGCTACTTTATGGAAAGAATGGAAACTGCTGTTTTTATATTATTATTATTATTATTATTATTATTAATACAGAGCTTTACATCCCGATACTGTTTTATCATACATACTTCATAGGGGTCACGCCTTGTCCCCGGTGTATAGGGGCACTTGCCAGTTCAATTCAAATTACAAAAGCCAGTCAGTGTGGGCTTTCTGACTCATGGTTGAGGGGTTAAGAGACGACTGTCGATAATAGGGAAAACATAGGGATCAAAAAGGTAACTCTATCTTATCCTTACAAATGGCTTTTTTCCAATTTCAGCCTGTAAGGAGATTCACAGCAATAAGGTACAAGAACAAGCATTTGCAATGCATCGGTCTTGCCTTTGGGACCTTATATGTATTTAGCTATGCAGCACATTAGCCTGGGTGCTGAAACATCTACTGTTCTTTAATATGGAGGGAAAGTGAGCACCGAACTGCGTGACACTGCAGGTATGGGAACACATGGAGAGAAATATTGCCTTTCAGCGGGAAATGGTATAGTCCAAAGCTCTGTTTTTAATATAGAATCAGGGCCTTCGGTAGTCATATCACTCACAATACATATAGTATAGATTTACCCTTAACTCCACATTCCTTGAGGAAAAAAATATATATATAAAGTACATATATATGGAGTTAAGTAAACCTATACTTCGCTGAATATACTTATCTCGTCAATATTTTGCCCACAATATTATAACGGAACATTATATTGGAAGCAATGTTCTTGAAGAATACAATTCTATTCTCATTTTTCTGTCCTTTGTTCAGGAAAAAAAAGCCTACTTATATTGTGTACAGAATTCTTTTGCTAGTGGCAGTGTTGGATGGACTGGGGTTTTTTTTGTGCAGATTTATATAGCGCTAACTTGAACCGAGGAGCATTAGAGCGCTTTACAAGAGAACCAGTTTACCATACTAGGAAGGTTTGGAGGTAGGGGCTGAAAGGGTGGACTGGCCCGCCTGCTGGCTGCCTGACCCACGAGAACACTGAGACCCACGTCCAGAGCCACACAGAGGCTGGAGAGCTTGCATAACTCAGTGACTGGGTTGGACAGGACATGGCTGGGTGCTCCTACCTTAGCTACAAAAGGGACGAAAGGCAGACTGAGTCGGACGGGACATAGCCGTGAGGCCCAAGGATCTGGTCGTAGCTTGAGAATCCTTGAAGCGCTCAAGCGCTGAGTCTGCCTTGTTGCCAAAAAGGCGAGTGCCATCAAATGGCATGTTCATCAAAGTAGATTGGACATCCCCGATAAGCCAGAAGTCCTCAACGAGTGCTATAGATGAGGCAACCGCTCTGCCCAGTGGGTTGGTGCTGACCAGTCCACAACATATGGTGAATTTAGCTGCATCTCTCACATCCGCAACTGCCTGGGAGAGAACGGCCCGAACCTCCTCCAGGCACTGAGGCAGCACCTGTGCATCCGTATCCTAGATGGTATGGTATGGGAGTATCGGCCCAAGAAGATGTGGTATTCACCGACCTCAGTGCCAAGCTGGATGAAAACTATGTGTACTGGGGTCCTAGACTGGAGAGGTCAGAATAGAACGACTTATTAGAATGAGACCTGACCCAAAGAGACGAAGAAGAGAATGGCCTCCAAGTATACACAATCAATCAATCAAGGATTTGTGAAGCGCACTACTCACCCAGGAGGGTCTCAAGGCGCTGGAGGGGGAAGGGGCCGTGTACACTGAGAACACATGTGGCTGCACCACATTACAAATACCAGTCCATAAAACTGTAGATATAAATATTTGAGTGTGCATCTTACACATGTAACATACATACATTATAGTGTCTCCTGCATGGTTTACACACCCAGTCACTTCTAGGTACTCACTGTACGGAGGGACTGTTACTGCCCACGTCTGCGATTGCATCAGACTCACGTAACATACTGAGGTTGTAGTGCCTCATGCTTCTGCTATATAACCGATTACGTCGAGGCACTAGTATTGTAGGCATGCACCATATACACTTTGAAACGTATAATGTGTTGTCTCCACATTATGAGTGCCCCCTGGCACTGCGCTACGGACAGGCATCTACAACCAGGGACTACACACAGATACGAGCAGATAAGGACAGTAAATGAAAGCAGTGTTTCACTGAGACACATTCTTAGAGGAACGGCGAAGTGAACGTCCGCGGAAGAGAGGAGCCCAGGTGTCGCTGCTCGGGAAATTGTGTATGTCCGGCTTGAAGCTGTGAGTGGTGAATTTAAACGGCATTCCCGACCTTTAGAACGTGTCACCTTCCGGGAAGGGAAGCGATTCATGGGCGGTACGGCAAAAAAGGTTTGTGGGACTGGGGTCACAGTACACAAAGTAGGGCACATTACCACTACTCACTGTTCAGCGATCACCCACACTAAAGGCACAACAGGAGACTGCTGGTAGTCGCCCATCTGCCAGGCATTACTAATGCCCCATCCAGGGGCTGCCAGCGCCACTCTGCGTTAGTATAGTGGTACCTCACAGCTGGCCACTGCTCCGACTGTAGGACCAGTCAGTACCATTTCAGTCCTTAGCTTATGGCTGGGAGTAATACCCCAGGGCATGGAGTTTATCCCTTCAACAGGTTCCAGCTGACATCAATGTGCCCGTTCCCTTGGTCTGAGGCCCCTATGCCTGTCCCCCCTCTATTAGGTTGTTGTACCAACCCTAAGTGTGGATCCGGATCGTTACCCCTCTTCAAGCTATATGGCTGGCGTGCCCCGAAAACTGCTGTAGAGGTGGCCTCACCCTCCCAACATCCCTGCCCCACAGGTAGTATTAATGCCCCCCTGTGTAGGGGTTACCTAGCGCTCCGAAGTATTTGTGTAGTTGTTATGAAGTCCCCTGCCCACACAGTGTAGGTCTATCACTACTTACTGCCTCCCCTCCCGCCCCTGAGACTGCACCAAAACAGAATCACTACCTGCCCAGGCTCACCTTGTCCTGCTTTGCTGGCTCCAGAGGGGGCGACATCGGGGTCGTCTTGTTGGCTGCTGCGGGGCCAGGTGAGGGGGCACCTGGGGACACCCGGGGAGGCGTCTTTCCGCCTCTGCTTTAATGAGCCGGCGGTTGGGGGACAGGAACCTGCAGTCCGGGGCACCCCTGGGGGTGGACGGGTCTGCGTGCCCCCCTGGAGCGCTGCTGTCAGGGTCCTCAAAGTCCCGCTCCTTCTGCAGCTTGTAGGCACTGACTATATCCGGCTGCGGGGCGGGGGTGACGGCACAGGTGGGCTCGCGGGGCCCCCCTGGGGGCGGCTGTTCGCCATGTCGGTAGTCCGGACGGGGCGGCACCGGGGGCACAGGTTTGGCGCTGCTCTTGAAGCCCAGGTGCTCCTTGAGCCAGTGGGCCATGCTGGCAGTGCATTGCTGTTCCGTACTGTGGGCCTCCGGGGGCCCCGGCCGAGCCGGGGGGCTCTGCGGAGAGGCGGGCACGGAGGAGCGGGGCGCCGGGGCTCCGCTCAGCAGCATGTGAGCGGCGGCTGTTCAGGGTGCTACAGCCTGTATATTGCGGAGCTCTCCTCCCCATATACACACAACTGATAAACTCCAGCAAGACAAAAGTGCATTGAAGCTGACGATTTTCCTCCAACTACTCTTACTGTTGGATAATACACAGCTTCGGTTTCCAAATACGACCAGTGGCTGTCAGCAACTCAGGCCTGGCTGCTAACGCAGGAGTAGTCCGGGGATCCCCCCCAACCTTACACTAAAGCCCCGCCCACCCCGGGCCAACGGCCTCCACCAGCAGGACACGACAGGTGGGATGAAGCACTGACTCCGGGTGTTTAGGCCACACCTTGAACACATTCTCCTTTAAAACATGCACCCGTGAGCCCAGCCCGCCTACCTCTCCCGGATAAGCCTGCTGGCAACCACCCCTTGCCGCATAACACCATAGCGGCTCTTACCGTATTCTTTGCCGGTCTGCCCTCGGTTGCAAAAAAAGAAAGAAATGCAACAATCCTCTGGCGTGAAAGCTGTTTGTACGATACCCCTCCACCACCTCCAAGTGACTGCAACAAACAAGATGAGGGGCGCGCCTCTTCCAGCCACCCAAACTCCGTGTTTAAATCTCGCCAGAATGTTTACTGGCAACCTAGAGGCCCTGTAAGCGTGCACGCGCACACTTCCAACCACAAGCCCGCGCGTGCAGGCGGAGCAATGTCCCGATGGGCCACCATTTTGGGGTCAGGGTGAACCTTCAGTTTTCAGGCGGAACTTTGTGACCTATTTAGTACGGGGGGCATGAAGTTAAGCCTGATCATAAAAAGGCCCCAGCTCGTGCGTAAGCCTTGCTGATGCGCAAAGGTAGATGCGCATATGTGTATTTCTCTCTTCCAACGGTGCGTGGAGACCTATTGCTTAGCAGGGAGCCCACGAGGCTCCGGTCTCCTTTTCCAGGGGTGCGGTGAGCCCGCGGGCTCCTCCTCCACTTGCCGGCACACAGGAACTTCCTCTGCTGGGCTGTAAGCTCCGCCCAACGTCAGGCAGCCTTGCCTGACTTCCGTATTTCTCAAGGCGGCGGTTCTGGCCGATGTCGGTGGCTCTTCACAAATGCGGGGTGGGCTCCCGCTTCTCAATGCTTGCAAATGCGGGGTGGGCTCCCGCTTCTAAATGCGGGGTGGGCTCCCCCTTCTCCATGAGCCCAAATGCGGGCGCACTACTTTAAAAACAAGCATTGGTAATGCAATAGAACTCGCATTTACGCGAGTCCTATTGCATTTTAAAAGGGAGGACAGGCGGACAAAAAGGCACAAACGGGAGTTCCAAGAAGTCATGGACTGCGGGAGGGGACGGGGGGAGGCACGGGAACAAAATAGTGTTTACAGTAAAGGGGCCGATAGCCACGGAAGGACACAAATGACAACATGGCCATCAGGAGGAGGGACTAACAAGCCTAAAACCAATGGGAAGGCTGCATTTAGGACCTAAGCCAATACAAAAAATGGGCGGAGAGTGGGCGGAGCTTCCACGAAGCTTCCACTGCTATAGTGTATACTGCATGTCTCAACGAGACAGCGCAAGCGCTGCCTAGGCGAGACCTAAAAAGAGGGGACACAATAGCATTAGAGAGATGAGATCAGTCAAAGAGATTTCTCAGAGCTTCTGGACAAATCTCGCATTGCTAACGGAGGAATCCTTGAAAGCACAGTAACAGAAAATGTATGCAGGTAGCCCATGTAGTCACCTAGCAGATACCTCTGACAAGCGCATGCATGGAAAATCCTACTGATGATGGCTTAGCCCTGATGGATTGAGCCCTGACATCAATGGAGGTTGGTCTTCCTGCATGATGTAGCAATGAGTGATCTACCATGTTGTCTCTCTGGCCTGAGGTGGCCTTAAGGCCGACTTGGCCGGCACCCAAACATCAGAAATAGGTAGTATGATGAACGCAGATAAATGGTTTGTTCTAGACAAAATGCAATGCGCAGTTAGAGTCCAAGGAAAATCCAGTGCAATGTCAGGCCATCCACTAGGGAGCCGGACACATGCAACCCCCAAAGAGTCACAACCAGATTGCAGATCTTTGGGGAGCAGCTGCCCCCTTGTTTCCTGTTGTACAGGAGAGGTTTGGTGTTATTTGTGTGGATCATCAATACTGTGCATTTCACAGCTGGTAAAAGAGCATTCACTGCCAGGAAAATTGCATACAACTTCAGCACAGTTATGTGCAGGTACATACTTGATATGTCCAAAAGGCACTGATGGAGACTTTTCTGCAGTATACGGACTGGCCGTAGCGGGCACCGGGCATTTCCCCAGTGGGCCGCCAGGGTGGGGGCCGGTTTTGGGCCCCTGGGGGGCCGTGTTTGTTACAGGGCCGTTTTTGCAGCATAGCTGCAATATCGCCCCCTGTAACAAAATCGGCCGAAACCGGCCCTGGCAAACAGCTCGGCCGCACCCCCGACCCCCAGGGGTGCCAGCCAAGCACTTTGCCAGGGCCGGTTTTGGTTCCCAGTCCGACCCTGGCAGTATACCCTCACTGTAAAACCACTTCAACTAGTCCTTTCACACAATTCAAGTATTCCAGTATTCTGCCAGATGGAGGTCCAAGGAAATTATGTGTAGCTTGGCGAAGGCGCCACCACTATGCAGAACCTTTGGAAACCCCGAAGCCTCTGCATCTAACAGGCTGTTATGGCCCTGTTGGTCAAGAGATTGCCTAATGCATTACAGTTGGATGCTGCTCTCGCTGGAGGAAGGAAGGCATTTGCCTGTCTGGATCCAAAATAATGTTTCACCATGGTAAGAATCATGCTAATGACCAAGGGAGAAGCATTGAAACCAAATGGCATTGCCCTGTGATTGCACTGTTTGCATCCCACCATAAACTGGAGAAAGTTGCTGGGTGTTAGAAATAGGGGTCTCTAGTTGGCATAGGTAGGTACCTTTGTCCAAGTAGGGACCCTTCTTCCTAGTCAGGGTCAGGGGGATACACTCCTAAAATAATCCCTGCTCACCCCCCTTGGTAGCTTGGCACGAGCAGACAGGCTTATCTCAGAGGCAGGGTGTAAAGCATTTGTGAACACATACAGTAACACAGTGAAAACACTACAAATGGACACCACACCAGTTTAGAAAAATAAGAAGTCTTTATCTAAACCAAACAAGACCAAAACTACAAAAATCCACAATACAGTAATTAAAATATGACTTTCAAATGGTAGAAAGAGTTCAGTTCAAAGCAAATTGCAGATGCAACACTTTTCACACAAAGTACCTTGGATGCGTCACGCACACAAACAAAAAGGTTCGCAGGGAAGGTGATGCGTCGGTTCCTTACACTCAGGGAAGGTGATGCGTCGGTTCCTTGCTCCGGGGGAGGTGATGCGGTGGTTCCTTACTGCTGCACAGGGGAGGTGATGCGTCGGTTCCTTACCGGAGAAGAGGAGATGCATCGGTTTCTTACTGCATGGGGAGGTAATGCGTCGGTTTCTTACTGCGTCTCCCAACGATGCGACAGACCTGGCACCTTGATGCAATGCGACGATCCGGGACAATGCTTGGATTCTTGCAGCCGCACAGCAGAGCTTGCGTCAGAATCGGTGCGGTGATCTCGGACTTCGGAGACCGAAGCAGTCGATGCAACGTGGAGCGATTTCTCGAGCCGCGGGCAGGGGCTGCGACGATTTCTTCGGCGATGCGTCGGAAACAGGTGCAGATTCGGCACACTTCTCAAAGTTGTGTCACTTTTCCAGCTCCCAACGGCAAACAGCCTCCAGAGGTCCAAAACAACAGCAGGCACCTCTCAGCAGGTCAGAACTCCCAGCAAGGAAGTTCAGGGGAGCTGGTGGTGAAGTCTTTGTGTCCCTGAGACTTCAGAACAGGAGGAATGCTCTTCTTCAAGCCCCTGGAGATCTTCCTCAAGCAGGGGACACAGAAAACAGCAAAGTCCTTTTCCCTTTTCTTGGCAGAAAGTAGACACTGCAGGCCAACCCCAGACAGCAAACAGCACAGGGGCAGTATTCAACCTCAGTTTCTCCAGCTCTTCTCCTTGGCAAAGGTTCCTCTGGATTCCCAGAAGTGATCTAAAAGTCTGGGGTCTGGGCCCCTCTTTTTATATAGCAAAATCCTTTGTTCTCTGGTGGCAGAGAAGTCCTGTGCTCAATCAAAACCAGTTTTGTCCTCTCTGGTGCAGCTTCCTGGCAGGAGGTGGAGACAGCATTGTGGAAGGCAGACCAGGCCCAATTAGGTGAAAGGAAATCTCCTCCCCCTACTCTAAATGCAGCCCAGGTCTATTCAGCCCAGCCCTGACCCATCCAGACTCTCTGGAGCCACTGCACATCCCCAGCCCCTGTCACAGCCTAGCAGAGGCACACTGGATGGCAAAGCAAGAAAATACCTACTTTCTAAAAGTGTTATTTTCAATCACAGGATGCAAAAATCACCCTCACTAAAAGACGCATTTTAACATTATGTGTTCAGGCATACTAAACTTTATTTTCCTACCTTGTTCCCAGGAGTAGTTATGTGTATAAGATTTTATAAGCAAACTCACATTCTATCCTATGGGAACAGGTAGCATTGCAATAGTGAACAAGCATTGGAAATGGAATAGGTCTCACATTTGTTTAAGTTAGAGCTATTGGCATTGTAAATTATAATGTTTTTTACCCATTTGTTATGGAGTGTATGTATGTTGTGTGTAGTGGAATTATGTGGGTTCGATTAGAATTGTTAGTTGTAAAATTGTGTGGTGAGGGGTGGATTTGTGGAGTGGAATTATGTGGCATGGTATGCAGTGAAATTATGTTAATAGTAATTAGATGGTATTGAGTTCGGCCCTGCCTGCCACCTTCCAGCAAACATCTGTGACAGCAAACTTTTGATTCACTTGAGTTTCAAACATTTTTTTAAAACTGCAAATTATGCAGTAGATGATGGATTATGTGACAAATGTGGCAAATCCATAATCATGCAGAAAAAGACACAGCCGCAGAATTACATAAATCCAGTGGCCTTGGCTAGAAGTCACTTGTGGAATATATTACTGTGCTCAACAGACTAAGCCAGATTTGAGCAGAAATAGACCTTTATGAAAGAAGCTGTTTAAAGATGTAATTAGGCTGAAAAGTTATACCATGGAGGGAATAGTTTTAACAAGAAATTTTCCATGATTTATGTACGAGGGGAGCCTTCATGGGAATAAACTGGGATTAATTTTGATATATTATTATAGTGGGTCATCAATACAAAGTACCTAACAAGAGTGTGATAACCAATGTATTAAATAAATGTTATGGGTTACTGACAAAAATATTTGAGCAGCAGCACATGTATATTGTCATGTGCATGTTCATTCTTACATTAAATGCAAAGGTTTATTGCAAAGACTAAATGGGGGACCATTAGCATGCTTTTTTTTAGGCGCCGACTATTCCAAAGATTTAATACCATTTGTTTTCTAACCGCACAGAGAGTACTTAGGGAGCGTGTTACACTTGGTATTACTGTGCACACTTTAGAACCCATTTTTGTAACCTGGAAGCTACAAGATGGCAATTGTGAGTGTGTGATAAATTAAGCTGCCAAATTAAATGGATTAGTGAGCAGCGAAATTACTCGATAGGCTGTCAGATCCCCTTACTTAGGCATGACTGACAGTTGAGGTGTACTACACATATGAATCGCAAATTACTACAGATCCCAGCACAATCCGTCATTTCAAACCTCTGCATTTTCGTGATTTTATGCTATTTTAATGTACTTTCTAATAATGTCGACATTTTAATGTTACAGAAAAGAAAATGCTGCACTGAATACACCGAGTAATGAAGCAGTAAAAAGTTTGTATATGAAATGGAACCGTTAACCACAGATGAAGCCATGATAGCTGTCTAGCCTTTTTCACTGTGATTTTGTAAAAGCAAGTTAAATGCAGCTGCAGCTTTATTGGAAGATGCAAAACACCCCAAGAGATTTCCTTCACCATTTGCACTTGACAAACGCAGCGAAGGATTCAGAGGGCGTCGGGTCTGAAATCACAATTAATTTTTTTTTTTTAATTCTTTTTATTAACTCAGTAAACAAGCTTCAGATATAAGCAGTTGACAGTACAATCTTAGAAAGCAATTCTCAGGTTGACAATACTCAGACAGTATAGCACATGAGCTTACAGGGAGAATGGACGTGGATCCCCCCGCCCACCCTCAACATACATATCGAAACCCACCCAATGAAGCCTATCGTTGTGTCCCGTGGAACCCTCAAAAAGTGGAGCGAAGTTACACTCCCAACGGATACACAGCAATTCCGTGATTAACTCACACCATACTTTACAGCTTGTCCAAATTTAATCTAATTTTATTCCAAATATGATTTTCTTCACAAACTCTTGCCACATGTGAGGCTCTGTTTAGTGTACAACTGTTTCAACTGCAACCGATATGCCCATCCGTGCCTTTTTCTGAAGCTTGACAGGCACGTAAACCATCCTCGATGTCAGGTCTCTTTTTTACCCAATGCATTTCGGGCTGTTATTTAGCCCTTCTTCAGGGGTTTCACTACAAATGTTAAAACAACGATATTATTTGCATTCCCAAATCTATCTGCGCTCATTTAAAAGTTACAACAAACAAACCATGCCCAATTTAACAAATAACTGACTTTTTCCCGCTAACCCCGCATCTCTGCGTAATCAAAATGTGCCCAGAACGATCTCTCCCAACATTCAATGCCTTCCCGCATAAAGCCCGTATGCCTCCATCCCCCAATAATCCCTATTCACCCAAAAACAACGTATCTCCATGAATCAAACGCTACCAAATGTCATTCCTACCTTCCTCATGTAATGAAATCGTGTCCTTTTCCCAACATCTCATTCCCTCAGCACAACCGTCACTGAATACATTGCTGCTGTTTCCCAATTAAAGTACGAACTCAAAACTCCACCCCTCTGTATCAACCAATCCCGTGAGGTACGTCGTTCTCTAACCCAACCCTACGAACTTCAAATCCCATCAGTCACTGTTGGAGACGATACTCTCCGTTTACCCGACTTCTCCGGACCACACTCTAAAATTACCCCGCCCACCCGCAATTGTTTATACACGTCAATTATAGCAAAAAATGGTCTGGTTTACACAGTGTCCAATATAAACATGCACTTTCATCCAAATTTTAAACTGATTTTGCGATTTTTGAGCGTACATAGTCCGATCCTGAAAATGTCTATCTTGGTTTTAACTGAAAGTCTAAGGACTCCGTTATCGAAAAAGCATAGATGTTCCAACCAACTCGCATGTGACAATCTCCTATGAACTTATTTCTCAGTCATCCGTGGGTGCAACTGGCTGAAGGGCAGTGTAATAATAAATTCAATTTTGAAGGGTAGCCAAATGCACACCTGTTTCTTCCATTTTTATCAGTTTATTCCTAGTGTAATCGTTTCGCGTGCAGCCCGGTGATGTGGTCTGCCCAGGTACCACCAAACTTGTGAAACCATTAAAAAGTGGAGCGAAGTTACACTCCCAACGGACGCACAGCAATTCCGTGATTAACTCACACCATACTTTACAGCTTGTCCAAATTTAATCCAATTTTATTCCAAATATGATTTTCTTCACAAACTCTTGCTCTTGTCACATGTGAGGCTCTGTTTAGTGTACAACCATTTCAACTGCAACCGATATGCCCATCCGGGCCTTTTTCTGAAGCATGACGTGTTCGTAAACCATCCTCGATGTCAGGTCTCTTTTTTACCCAATGCATTTCGGGCTGTTATTTAGCCCTTCTTCGGGGGTTTCACTACAAATGTTAAAACAACAATATTAATTTGCATTCCCAAATCTATCTGCGCTCATTTAAAAGTTACAACAAACAAACCATGCCCAATTTAACAAATAACTGACGTTTTCCTGCTAACCCCGCATCTCTGCGTAATCAAAATGTGCCCAGAACGATCTCTCCCAACATTCAATGCCTTCCCGCATAAAGCCCGTATGCCTCCATCCCCCAATAATCCCTATTCACCCAAAAACGACGTATCTCCATGAATCAAACGCTACCAAATGTCATTCCTACCTTCCTCATGTAATGAAATCGTGTCCTTTTCCCAACATCTCATTCCCTCAGCACAACCGTCACTGAATACATTGCTACTGTTTCCCAATTAAAGTACGAACTCAAAACTCCACCCCTCTGTATCAACCAATCCCGTGAGGTACGTCGTTCTCTAACCCAACCCTACGAACTTCAAATCCCATCAGTCACTGTTGGAGACGATACTCTCCGTTTACCCGACTTCTCCGGACCACACTCTAAAATTACCCCGCCCACCCGCAATTGTTTATACACGTCAATTATAGCAAAAAATGGTCTGGTTTACACAGTGTCCAATATAAACATGCACTTTCATCCAAATGTTAAACTGATTTTGCGATTTTTGAGCGTACATAGTCCGATCCTGAAAATGTCTATCTTGGTTTTAACTGAAAGTCTAAGGACTCCGTTATCGAAAAAGCGTAGATGTTCCAACCAACTCGCATGTGACAATCTCCTATGAACTTATTTCTCAGTCATCCGTGGGTGCAACTGGCTGAAGTGCAGTGTAATAATAAATTCAATTTTGAAGGGTAGCCAAATGCACACCTGTTTCTTCCATTTTTATCAGTTTATTCCTAGTGTAATCGTTTCGCGTGCAGCCCGGTGATGTGGTCTGCCCAGGTACCACCAAACTTGTGAAACCATTAAAAATTGGAGCGAAGTTACACTCCCAACGGACTACCAGCAATTCCGTGATTAACTCACACCATACTTTACAGCTTGTCCAAATTTAATCCAATTTTATTCCAAATATGATTTTCTTCACAAACTCTTGCTCTTGTCACATGTGAGGCTCTGTTTAGTGTACAACCGTTTCAACTGCAACCGATATGCCCATCCGGGCCTTTTTCTGAAGCATGACGTGTACGTAAACCATCCTCGATGTCAGGTCTCTTTTTTACCCAATGCATTTCGGGCTGTTATTTAGCCCTTCTTCAGGGGTTTCACTACAAATGTTAAAACAACAATATTAATTTGCATTCCCAAATCTATCTGTGCTCATTTAAAAGTTACAACAAACAAACCATGCCCAATTTAACAAATAACTGACGTTTTCCTGCTAACCCCGCATCTCTGCGTAATCAAAATGTGCCCAGAACGATCTCTCCCAACATTCAATGCCTTCCCGCATAAAGCCCGTATGCCTCCATCCCCCAATAATCCCTATTCACCCAAAAAGGACGTATCTCCATGAATCAAACGCTACCAAATGTCATTCCTACCTTCCTCATGTAATGAAATCGTGTCCTTTTCCCAACATCTCATTCCCTCAGCACAACCGTCACTGAATACATTGCTGCTGTTTCCCAATTAAAGTCCGAACTCAAAACTCCACCCCTCTGTATCAACCAATCCCGTGAGGTACATCGTTCTCTAACCCAACCCTACGAACTTCAAATCCCATCAGTCACTGTTGGAGACGATACTCTCCGTTTACCCGACTTCTCCGGACCACACTCTAAAATTACCCCGCCCACCTGCAATTGTTTATACATGTCAATTATAGCAAAAAATGGTCTGGTTTACACAGTGTCCAATATAAACATGCACTTTCATCCAAATGTTAAACTGATTTTGCGATTTTTGAGCGTACATAGTCCGATCCTGAAAATGTCTATCTTGGTTTTAACTGAAAGTCTAAGGACTCCGTTATCGAAAAAGCATAGATGTTCCAACCAACTCGCATGTGACAATCTCCTATGAACTTATTTCTCAGTCATCCGTGGGTGCAACTGGCTGAAGGGCAGTGTAATAATAAATTCAATTTTGAAGGGTAGCCAAATGCACACCTGTTTCTTCCATTTTTATCAGTTTATTCCTAGTGTAATCGTTTCACGTGCAGCCCGGTGATGTGGTCTGCCCAGGTACCACCAAACTTGTGAAACCATTGAAAAGTGGAGCGAAGTTACACTCCCAACGGACGCACAGCAATTCCGTGATTAACTCACACCATACTTTACAGCTTGTCCAAATTTAATCCAATTTTATTCCAAATATGATTTTCTTCACAAACTCTCGCTCTTGTCACATGTGAGGCTCTGTTTAGTGTACAACCGTTTCAACTGCAACCGATATGCCCATCCGGGCCTTTTTCTGAAGCATGACGTGTACGTAAACCATCCTCGATGTCAGGTCTCTTTTTTACCCAATGCATTTCGGGCTGTTATTTAGCCCTTCTTCAGGGGTTTCACTACAAATGTTAAAACAACAATATTAATTTGCATTCCCAAATCTATCTGCGCTCATTTAAAAGTTACAACAAACAAACCATGCCCAATTTAACAAATAACTGACGTTTTCCTGCTAACCCCGCATCTCTGCGTAATCAAAATGTGCCCAGAACGATCTCTCCCAACATTCAATGCCTTCCCGCATAAAGCCCGTATGCCTCCATCCCCCAATAATCCCTATTCACCCAAAAAGGACGTATCTCCATGAATCAAACGCTACCAAATGTCATTCCTACCTTCCTCATGTAATGAAATCGTGTCCTTTTCCCAACATCTCATTCCCTCAGCACAACCGTCACTGAATACATTGCTGCTGTTTCCCAATTAAAGTCCGAACTCAAAACTCCACCCCTCTGTATCAACCAATCCCGTGAGGTACATCGTTCTCTAACCCAACCCTACGAACTTCAAATCCCATCAGTCACTGTTGGAGACGATACTCTCCGTTTACCCGACTTCTCCGGACCACACTCTAAAATTACCCCGCCCACCTGCAATTGTTTATACATGTCAATTATAGCAAAAAATGGTCTGGTTTACACAGTGTCCAATATAAACATGCACTTTCATCCAAATGTTAAACTGATTTTGCGATTTTTGAGCGTACATAGTCCGATCCTGAAAATGTCTATCTTGGTTTTAACTGAAAGTCTAAGGACTCCGTTATCGAAAAAGCATAGATGTTCCAACCAACTCGCATGTGACAATCTCCTATGAACTTATTTCTCAGTCATCCGTGGGTGCAACTGGCTGAAGGGCAGTGTAATAATAAATTCAATTTTGAAGGGTAGCCAAATGCACACCTGTTTCTTCCATTTTTATCAGTTTATTCCTAGTGTAATCGTTTCACGTGCAGCCCGGTGATGTGGTCTGCCCAGGTACCACCAAACTTGTGAAACCATTGAAAAGTGGAGCGAAGTTACACTCCCAACGGACGCACAGCAATTCCGTGATTAACTCACACCATACTTTACAGCTTGTCCAAATTTAATCCAATTTTATTCCAAATATGATTTTCTTCACAAACTCTCGCTCTTGTCACATGTGAGGCTCTGTTTAGTGTACAACCATTTCAACTGCAACCGATATGCCCATCCGGGCCTTTTTCTGAAGCATGACGTGTTCGTAAACCATCCTCGATGTCAGGTCTCTTTTTTACCCAATGCATTTCGGGCTGTTATTTAGCCCTTCTTCAGGGGTTTCACTACAAATGTTAAAACAACAATATTAATTTGCATTCCCAAATCTAACTGCGCTCATTTAAAAGTTACAACAAACAAACCATGCCCAATTTAACAAATAACTGATGTTTTCCTGCTAACCCCGCATCTCTGCGTAATCAAAATGTGCCCAGAACGATCTCTCCCAACATTCAATGCCTTCCCGCATAAAGCCCGGATGCCTCCTTCCCCCAATAATCCCTATTCACCCAAAAACGACGTATCTCCATGAATCAAACGCTACCAAATGTCATTCCTACCTTCCTCATGTAATGAAATCGTGTCCTTTTCCCAACATCTCATTCCCTCAGCACAACCGTCACTGAATACATTGCTGCTGTTTCCCAATTAAAGTACGAACTCAAAACTCCACCCCTCTGTATCAACCAATCCCGTGAGGTACATCGTTCTCTAACCCAACCCTACGAACTTCAAATCCCATCAGTCACTGTTGGAGACGATACTCTCCGTTTACCCGACTTCTCCGGACCACACTCTAAAATTACCCCGCCCACCTGCAATTGTTTATACATGTCAATTATAGCAAAAAATGGTCTGGTTTACACAGTGTCCAATATAAACATGCACTTTCATCCAAATGTTAAACTGATTTTGCGATTTCTGAGTGTATATAGTCCGATCCTGAAAATGTCTATCTTGGTTTTAACTGAAAGTCTAAGGACTCCGTTATCGAAAAAGCGTAGATGTTCCAACCAACTCGCATGTGACAATTTCCTATGAACTTATTTCTCAGTCATCCGTGGGTGCAACTGGCTGAAGGGCAGTGTAATAATATATTCAATTTTGAAGTGTAGCCAAATGCACACCTGTTTCTTCCATTTTTATCAGTTTATTCCTAGTGTAATCGTTTCGCGTGCAGCCCGGTGATGTGGTCTGCCCAGGTACCACCAAACTTGTGAAACCATCAAAATGTGGAGCGAAGTTATACTCCCAACGGACGCACAGAAATTCCGTGATTAACTCACACCATACTTTACAGCTTGTCCAAATTTAATCCAATTTTATTCCAAATATGATTTTCTTCACAAACTCTTGCTCTTGTCACATGTTAGGCTCTGGAACCCCTCACAAACCTCTATACAACGTCCATGGCCCCCAAAGTTTCTCCCACGTGCGAGGGCATCCCCGGCTTTGGTATACCACCCGCTCTGGACCTTGACACCAATCCATGTCGCATAGCCATGCAGCCACAGTCGGAGGTTCCGTCGTGAAATCACAATTTTTTATGTTAAACTATATCCAGTATAATTATACTTGTGCGAATATGAGAGCTCGTCAGTGACAACAGCCAGCAGGTACACTTACACAGTGCAAATAACACAGACCCACAGGCGTTCAGATTAACGCATTTCAAAATTGCCACAAAGAAAATGTATTAAAAGTACCTTTTATTTATACAATAAACCCAAGCAGTTTATTTGCCCTTGCACTTAGGAGTGTAACTAGATACCGCTGTAAGCTCATGTTGGAATGCCTGCTATCTCGCTCTCCTGTTGGCCGAGTAAAGCAGCAGCAGGGTTCCTCCTTGGCGATCCTGTTCCTCAGCTCATGGTCAGCAGGGCTGCCTCTGGCGTTACGGGTGGGGGGAGTGGAGCCACACAGAGAAGTCACCCCGGAAGGAGAGCAGCGGAAACAGAACACTGCTCATCTAGCTGCCAACATAGAAAATGGACTTGCCTTGCTTGCTCTCTGCCATGAAATGTGAGGGGGCAGAAAAATAAATCGGCATACATTAGATGGACATGTACCGGATTTGTAAAAATAATCCGGTGTCCATCAGTGTGGCGTTTCCATTGCAAACGCTGGGAAATGCTATGTTTATGTCAGAGGGTGGTCGGAGGGCGGAAGCAGCAACGGGCCTAATGCGATGTTTTTAAAAAAAAGTTCTGAAATCAACAGATGAAGAAATTAAGCGCAAGGAGACCGTGCTAGACCGGTGCTCCTCAGCCCTGACCGGAAGTGATGTATCCACTGCCTCGACAACTTAAGAGGCAGCAAAGAAGAGCGATGGAGGAGGGAACCAATGGTAAGTAGCAGGCGGGTAGAAAGTGGTTTTGTTGACTACAAGAGGTCTTGCAGACAGCGCATGCGCTGATGCTCAACCTAAAAACGAAATTGGCAGTATTTCACTATCAGGACATGCCACACACACCAGGGCATGTCCTACCTTTCACATACACTGCACCCTGCCCACAGGGATACCTTGGGCCTACCTTAGAGGTGACTAACATGTAAGAAAAGGGAAGGTTAGGGCCTGGCAAGTGGGTGCACTTGCCAAGTCGACATGGCAGTACCAGACTGCACACAGGCTCTGCAATGGCAGGCCTGAGACCTTGTTGCAAGGTTGCTGGTGTAGGTGGCACAATCAGTGCTGCAAGCCTAATAGCAGCATTTGATTTACAGGCCCTGGGCACACACAGTGTACTGTACTAGGGACTGACTAGTAAATCAAATATGCCAATCATGGAATCACAATCCATAACAACAATTTACAAAGGGAGCACTTGCACTTTGGCACTAAACAGCAGTGGCAAAGTTCCCAAAGCATCTAGATCAGCAAAACAAAGTCCAACACACAGCAAAAACACAGGAGGCAAAGGCAAAAATACAGGGGAAACCCACAACAATGATGCCAGGTCTAACACTGGGTTCATGTGTTCTTTTTAGAAACATGTATGAAAGTAGGCAACTTGAAGGTGTGCTGAGCACATAGGGCCAGATGTATCAACATTGTATTTTGCGAGTCCTTAATAGCGAATTTTACCGATTTGCTATTATGGACTCGCAAAATGCAATGTATGTAGGATTCGCAAATAAAATTGCGATTCCTACGCATTCCTTATTTGCGACTCGCATTCATTTGTATGGGCCTAGAGGCCCATAGGAATGAATGGGAATTGCATGCGCAATTTGCGAGTACCCAATAGGTACTCGCAAATTGCGCATGAAATTTCAAGGGTGCAAGGGGGCCAAAATGACACCCTGTTGCACCCCTGAAATATGCATGTGTGAACATGTGGCGCACATACATGCCCTAAGGGACTTAGATAAATGCAAAAAAGTGCATTTTTCTAGGAATTTGCAAATTACCACCAACTACAAGTTGGTGGTAATTTGCGATTCCTTAATGTTAAATCGCAATTTGCGATAGCTACGAGAATTGCATTTAGGGTATCGCAAATTGCGATTCCCTAACTGCATTCGCACTTTAGGTAATCGCAAATAATTGCGATTACCCATGTTGCGAATTCAAAAATGTTGATACATTGCAAAACGCATTTTTGCGAATAGGCCCGTTTGCGAATGCAAAAAGCGTTGATACATCTGGCCCATAGTCACTGCTTTGGACAGGTTAAAATTAACCATGGGCGTAGTTCGCGTAGTCGCCCTACGCGTAGCAAAGCGAAGTGTACTTTGCACTACGCGCGCTACGCGTAGCTACGCGAACTGCATAGTGCGGTACGGAAATGCTGTTCGCAATGATTGCACAGTGCCGGATGCTTGTACGCACTGTGCAATCATTGCGAACGGCATCATGCACAGTGCAAGCGGTCGTTTTCTGCCGCTCGAGTAGATTTGTACTCGAGCGGCAGCTTTCTCAACGCGGACTGGTAGTTTCTCATCGCGAGCGGTTGCGAGCATACGCGACCACTGACAATGAGAAACCTGACCTCCCCGCGTTGAGAATCTCTCCGGGAGGTTTATTTTCCACGCTCGCGATCGGCAACTTGATATTGCCGATCGCGAACAAGGAAAAAGTCTCGCCGGGATGTTGATTTTGCTCGCTCGCGGTCGCCAACTTGACGTTGAGTACCGCGAGTGAGCAAAAAATGCCCGCTACGCTATGCGTTTTTGCACTGTGCTACGTGCAATTCGCGTAGCGCGTAGTTGCGCAAACTACGCACACTCCGCGAGCGTAGCGTAGTTTTCCGCCCAGGCCTAGTTAAAATACTTAAACTAAAGTTCGTATTTTGAACATCTGTGGGGGGAGGAACTCATTTAGATCTTAAAGATCTAAAATGGGCAAAGCTCTATTCCCTTTTTAACTAGAGGCGAGTAGTGGACCTATTATTCCTGCCCTCTTTTAGGGGCAGGACTAGATTAACAGCTTGTAAAAGGAGGAGCCTATTTACCTCTTGCAGAACTTATGCTGATTGCTGAAAGGCAGCTTGGGTGGAGGTGGCCATGGGAGCTGTACAGGAAAGCCATTCTTCACCCAGGCATCTTTGGAGATCTGGGTCCAGTGGTGTTGGAAGGTAGGTTATAGTGAGTGGTAGCTAGGCACCAGCAACAAGGCCACCAACATGGTACTGTGTCCTAAATAGGGTCTCTATAAATTAGTCACTTGCTCATCCTTTGGTAGTTGACGCTGAGCAATAAGGCTTAACTTAGGAGACAGGCATGTAAAGCATTTAAAAATACCAATACAGTGAATTAATAAGACACAACACATAGTAAAAATCCCACATCAATTAATTTATAAAAATAGGAAATATTTCTGTCTTTAAAATGACACTAAATCCATCAGAATCCAATGCAGGATAAATTCAACAACAGCATATTGTTGGATTTAACAAAACCATTTTCCTAAGTCCTTGAATGATATCTCATTCAATTACTAGCAATATTTATGCGTTCATAAACTATTGCAAGTTTATCGTATTGGGCTAGTATCAACAATGGGGAAAATTAATGTGCATTTTCTCCATCATCAGGGCATATAAAACATCTTTTAGAAAGGCCCTGCTTATAGTTACATGACCCTCCATGCCTGGGACACCTAGGGGATACCTTGAGGGTCCTGAATATGCAAAAATGGTGTAGATCCTCACTACACAGTGCTCATAGCAAAAACGTCAATTTTGGGAGGCACTTTACTACAATGGGGAAAGTGAAATGTGCAATTTCTCTATCCCCAGGGCATTTAAAACAGCTTTTATAAGATCCCTGCTTAGAGTTACATGACACCCCACCCCAGGGAAACCCAGGGGAGACCCTGGGGGTACCAGTTATGTAAACATAATGTAGATTATCACTTTGTAAGTGCCCCTACCACCAAAGTCGAGTGTGGGCACAATTTACATCTAAAAGCAGTGCTGCCGCCCAGGGCTGCTTTTAAAATGACCTCAGGCTCTCAGCAGTGCACACATGCAAGAAAGGCTGCTGACCTGCAAAATGCCATGTCCTATTATATACTAGGGACTTAAAGGTAGTTTTAATCCCCCTGGCCCTATTATCTACTAGGTGCTTACAGGGTAGGTCATGCCAATTATAGGTCTACCCTAATGTATGTGTGTGTTTGTGTTTAACATAGCACTGGCCCTGGGCCTGACTAGCAGAGCCCAGGGCACAGTCAGAGTCAGCTACCACCACTGGCTACCACCCGTGTCAGTTAGCACAAACAAAATGGGGGTGAACAGGCCAAAAAGGGTGCCTTTCTAACAAGTGGTAGTAGTGTAGCGAAAGCCCCCAGTTGCAGGTATGTAGCGAGCCTCCCATGACAGTGCTGAGGTGGATGGCGTGCCCAGGGGGAAATCAATGGCACGTCTTGAACATGGTTGAGGCAGTGTATAACCTCCCAGCTTAAGGGGAAACACCCAGTGAGATCTCTTCAGCCCCAACGGGATAATGCAACAAGCATCCTGTAAGAAATTGGGATATTAGTTGAGGGGGGTAGATGCCCATCTAAAGAAATAACCACAATCTTTGATAGAGTGAATCAGTAAAGTCACTAAATGAGCCTGAGCTCAACTACCTGGTACCTATGGCACAGAGCAGACAGGCTTAACTTAGAGGCAATGCGTAAAGTATTTATAAAGCACTAAAACAGTAATATAGTCAAAATGCAGATCAATAAAAATCCCAAAACAAATTAGAATGCTAGAGAAAAGTGTAATAAACGGACACCAAAATAACAAAAAATCAATACGGGAAACCGGAGGTATGATTTTTTAAAGTTTTGAGTATGAATAGAACCAAAGCGCACAAAGTGCCAATGATAGTCAATGGTTGCAATAGAACAGGACATAGGCGCAATTTGACACTGATTGCAATGGAGCACGGGTCGGATACACCAACCAGGTTCATCCTGTGTAAAAGATTTTATCTTCTTCGTCTTTACATGAAATCCACCACAGGAGAACACTTCTAAAGCATCCTTAGGACCTCAGGGGAGGCACTTAGAAACTTACAGGGTGGCAGGCAGAGGCCACTTGGAGAGTCCAGTCCAGGTTCAGTTGCGACTGGTCAGCTGGGCAGTTGCCGGAAAAGGCCTCTTGTAGCTTCTTGTGTCTCTGTAGCCTTAACAGGGGGTCAGCCATGAGACCCTTGGAATCCACTTCTTTGTCCTGGGTCCAAGACAGAGAGAATGCCCACTCTACAGGGGCTCTTTTCAGGTCACAGACAACAGCTCCAGTCCTCTTCTGCTCTTCCACAGGTCCATAAAGTGTTCTGAAGTGGGTGTCTGGAGACGCCACATTTATTCCTGGTGTGAGCTAGTGGGTGGCAATGATACCTAGATTTTCCCCAACCAAAGGGTTAAAGGCTCCTGTGCCTAACCCTACGCACTTTGGGCATTTCCAAGAAAGTCTTTGCCCACACAAAACGTGGGCTCTGAGGGCTGGGTGTGTGTATGGGGAGTCTACTATCATAATCCTAGTGTCTTCCCACACCAAACACTAAAATCCCATTTGAGGCAGGTGTGATAGAAAAAAGTTGAGTTTTCAGCAACCAGACCGTAGATACAAAATAACTGGTCTGGCATTCTGTTTCTATCTTTTGAAAAACTCCAGCAGATGTGTCAAGCAGGAGTTGGCACTCCAGGAATTGGCACTGTGATGTCAGCAAAAAGCTCATTGTGATTGGGGCCTCTCTGGCTGGGCGTGTGCGGGGGGGGGGTTAAGGAGGGCTGCAGGCCTGGGTGTTAGCTACATCTGCTTGTGACAGGGTAAGCCTCTTTGAAGTTAATCAAGTTCCTGGGCCTTGCCTACAGTGCATTCTATCAAGGATACAACAACAACAACTTCCCACACCCAAGGCCCTTTGCCCCTGTCCTGGCAGCAAGTTCACACGCCATTCACACCTATTCAAATGCTAATTACTGGCTTTCAGAAGTGGGAAAGCAAAATGCAGATTAGCTTCCAGGGACTTCAGGCAGGGCAAAGATAACTTTCTTAAAGTACATTTTCCTTTATAGCAATACAAAATTAAATTTCACCATTAAATTGGATTTTGACTAGCTATAAACAAAAGCCCTTGAATTATTTTTCTAGCTGCTTCCAAACCTAAATTTGCATTATTAGATGTAATCATGAAGCCAGTGTTTTCCTATGGAGCAGCTAGCCTTGCTACAGTGAAAATAGCAGGGGTGTGAGTTATAGTTACATTAGTTAACTATAACTGGTAAATTTCAGTGTTTTTGTTAGAGTTTAAAATGTAATGGTTTTACTGACATTTTCACCTAACTATAATATTACATCCCTTTAACCTTTGTTTTTTTCAGTGTAGATAGATAGATAGATAGATAGATAGATAGATAGATAGATATGTGTTCAAGTATTGAGTGTAAATTAATGGCTTGGTCGTGTACGAGTGTATGCAAGGGATATACAAGGTCATCGTAGTAAAGCTTTCAATCCTTGTTTTGTGTGGTTCACCGCTTTGCTATGATGACCTCGTATAGCAGTTGCTTGTGCTGGTACACGCCTGTTATTATTTTCACTCTTAGATTAGATTACCAGCTATAATTTATTTAAACAAGTGTTGCATTGAAGATTTAGAACAGCTCTTCCCTCTGGCACAGCTTTCACCTCCCAAGTGTTCCAATGGGACACTGCGCCGTAGGTTGACTTTGTTTCTCCCTCTTTGATCATGTTAACCACTGGCCTGCATTGGAAATGTCCTTCTGATATGAACATTAAAAGTGTCTGGGCAATATGTTTTGGAGCTCAGCAGCCTTTTTCATGGTTTTCCATTGACGTTTATTGTCACAAAAACTCTTCAGTCGAATTGCTGTTAAGTCAGATATTCTGCAGATCTCAGTTCTTGGCCTCGTGCATTTGCTTTGTCTCCATAATTCACATTATTGTGGCTCACACTATTGCGAAACATCGCTTTAAATCTTTCAGTGTTGCTGAGAAAATACATCCATTTATCATTTATTTCACGCGTTTGTAAAGGAGTTTCTGACAGGATAATTTCACCGTTTCTGACCTTTAAGATGTAGGGACCAATTATTGTAACCAATTATTGTACAATATGCTCCAGCAGATCTCAAAAGGCTGTTAAAAAACACATCCACTATATTATGCAGTGGGAAATAGAGGATAACGAGGCTATTCTATGCAGCACTCAACCCTACTGCAGTTTTGCATCGAGATTTTTACTTCTGAATGATGGCACAAGCAGACGCTATTTGGAAATGGACATTTCAGTGTTAAATGCGCACTTAAAATATTGAGGGCGTGGTTCAGAAGCCCTGAATAGTGATATATTCTAATAATTATTTTAAACTGAAATTGTAATAAAATTGAAAAACTAAGAACAATCCTTTCATCCTCTCTAAAATTTCAAGCGGTCGCAGCAGAAGCATCTTTCAAAGCACACCTTTGGTCAGTAGCCATCCTACCGGCTGCACTTAATGCTCCTTCGAGGACTTTGTCCAACAGAATCTTGCTTCCTCGCTCGTTATCCTAGAAGAAATGAACTGAAATCAGAACGATCACTCAAACCACCATTTTCTTTCAAAACCATTCTAATCAGATATCATGAAAACACCCACCTCTCCCAACCACTGCCATGGAAAATATATCACCTGTATATCATCCTCATTGAAAAAAATTTAACCTCTGCAAACCCATCTTTTCCCTCTGCATGCTCCGACTGACTTGTCCATTCATGTATCCACCAAACTCTACAGCTAACATTAAAGAATGAAGGTCAAGAAAAAACAAGCATCGGCAAAGACAAAACATTGATAGTTTCTGGTGGCCCACGGCCTAGAGAGGCCCCACCCCAGAAAGGAAACACTACAGACTGAGTGGAGATCAGGGGTGTGGGGTGTTTTTCTGGTTTGAGACGCATTATCTGACATTATATTTCCTTCGACTCAACGTGCACATGAATACATCGCAATGGCTTTGTCTATAGAGCTTCCTACAGCAAATCTGTTATAACTAGGTGCTGTAATGACGTTTGTTAATCACAAAATTCTTTACCGCCCAAATAGCACAAAGATAACGACATACAGTAGAAAACCTATTAAGTACAAAAAAAAATCAATCAATCAAACAGCATTTGTAGAGCACAGCACTGCCACCATAGGGGTATCTGGGCACTGTGTCTCGATTGAAGAGCCAGGTCTTAAGTCTCTTTCTGAAGTCTGCCAGCAAGGGGGCTGTACGGAATTGGAGGGGAAGGTCGTTCTAGGTCTTGGCAGCGATGTAGGAGAAGAAGCAGCCACTGCTGCATCTGCAATGGATGAGGGGGATGTGTACGAGGGCGAGTGAAGTGGAGTGCAGGTGTCTGGCATATTAGTGGAAGTTCAGTCGATAGTTGAGATAGGCAGGTCCTAGGTCGTGGAGTGCTTTGTAGGCATGTGTGGGGAGCTTGAACTGGCATCTTTCCTGGATGGAGAGCTAGTAGAGGTCTCTCAGGTGGGGGTAGATGTGGGTTCGTTTGCAGAGGTCCAGGATGAGTCTGGCTGCAGCATTCTGTATGGGCTGGAGTATTCTGAGGAGCTGGGTGGAGATGCCCGCATAGAAGGCATTGACATAGTCGAGGCAGCTGGTGATGAGGGCCTGAGTGATGGTCTTTCTGGAGTTTGTTGGGAACCATCTGTAGATTCTGTGGAGCATGCGAAGTGTGTGGAAGAAGGAGGAGGCGACTGCGTTGACTTGTGGTTTCATGGTCAGTTGGCTGTCGAGGATGATGCTGAGGTTGCGTGCATGGTCCGTCGGTGTGGGTCAGAGTTCTGCAGGTCACCAGCTGTGGTCCCATGCGGAGGTGTTATTCCCAAAGATCAGTACTTAAGTTTTGTCGGAGTTGAGTTGGAGGCAGTTGTCTCTCATCCATTGGGCTACGTTAGTCATGGCGTTGCAGAAGTTGGTTTGGCGTTGGAGGGGTCCTCGGTGAGTGAGAGAATCAGTTGAGTGTCATTTTCATAGGAAATTATGTTGAGTACATGGGATCTGACAACGTCTGCGAGGCGGTCATGTAGATATTGAACATGGTGGGGCTGAGGGATGATCCTTGAGGTACGCTGCATATAATGTCGATATATATATAATATGTTTTGTAAATCAAACTTTGTAAACCCAGGTAATGCTACTGTGAATTTAAACCTGTGTTTGGATGACAATTATTTATATTTGCAACCCTGATGTGGGAAGTGTGCATTCAATCATTTCTCGGACAATGAGCCTGACGGGTTAAGGCACGCACTAAAAAGGACTATTCACATAATATATATGCCCAGGTCCTGTGTGCAAAATGTAGTACAAAAACAACTCTGTATGGGCAGTGCATTCTCAGAAGTCAAAAGGGGTACATGCTAATGTTTTCTGCAACTGCAGGTCACATACACATCTCTATAGTAGACACCCTGACCCACAGGATTGTTTTCTTGAGATTGAGGCCCATTGTTTACAAGCAGGTGATCTGAGCAAAACTCAACTTTATAGAGAACATCCATAAGAGTAAACAAAACATTACTTCATCTGCAAAAAAAATCTGGAAAAATGTGGGAGATGGGAGGGGTTAAAGTCACAACAACATGGAGCAGAACTCAAGGGTGGCAGGGGATCAAGCAACAACAACATGGCGCACGATGGACGGTCAAGCAACAGAAGCATGGAGCAGGATGGAGGCAGCAACAAACAATGCAGGGCAAGCAGCAAACAATGTGAGATTGGGAAAGAAACAAACAATGTGGGACAGGGGAAAGGAACAAACATGGAATTGGGGCAAGCAACAAACTACACGGTGGTGGGATGTGGCAGGCAACAATGTGAGATGGGAGGGCAAGCAACAACACGGGCGAGATGGGAGCATGAGTGGGGTCAAGTATCAACAGGGAGCTGGATGGGGCAAGCAACACAACACACAATGGAGGGTGGGTGGGGGCAAGCAATAACATGGAGTGCAATGAAGAGTGGGGAGGGAGCAACAACAACAAAGATGGGGCTAGCAACAACACGGATAACGGGTGAGGGCAAGCAACAACACAGAGCGGGACAAAACCACAAGGGTAAGCGAGAGTAGCAGGAGGGGGGGAGAAGCACATGAGGGAGGCGGCCTGCAAATACATGCACTCTTATGGAGTGCTTCAAATACAAGAAAAATGTAGCTCCAAAAGCGTGAGCAGTGGAAGGAAACAGCTACTTGGGCTATGCTTCAGAAGAAAAACAAACACACGCAGAGGTAGTGAAACCGGCACTCACTAATCAAAGAGGAGTGAAGAAATGGGAGTGGCAATAAAGCCAACCAAAGATAAGCAAGGGGTGGGCTCTAAGCCCACTGCATGCTAACAAACTTACCTGCAAGTTACAGTGCATGTGCTGTCTCAGATGAGACCTAAAAATCACCACACATCTATCAGTACTAACCCTGGGCATAATACTTTGCTACACTCACAGAGCATGCAAAGTTTGTGTTACTACGCACTACGCAAATTGCACGTAGCAGAGTAAAAAACTATGCTAATAAACGTAGCGTAGCAGCCGTATATTAAACACATACAAATGCTTTGTTAAAGCAATTTTCTATACTAAAAAGCATATAACAAATTCACAAAAGTGAACTTTGACAATGAAAATATCAAGCAATGAGAGAGGTGATGATTTTGGGTTCCCCTAACCTAGGGGAGGACCAAGCAGATTCCTTGAACACAAAAAGCATATCATGTGAACGATTCAGTGGTGGTCCCTTCCTCCTAGGACCACCCCAAGCACAGTTATGGGCAAAAATACAATCCCAACCAAAGGCCCTGCAAAGCATTATGGGACGAGATTAGCAGTGGGCAGTGAATATTATAGTGTCCAATATCAAAATAATTCTACAAAGAGCTGCAGTTCAACTAGTCGTTACTAGATGTCCCTCACGAGTCAAATGCAAAAGCATTGAAATTATTAATACATCAAGCTGCAGTTCCACTAGTCGTTACTAGATGTCCCTCACGAGTCAAATGCAAAAGCATTAAAACCCTTTCATGAAGCTTTTGCATTTGACTCGTGAGGGACATCTAGTAACGACTAGTGGAACTGCAGCTCTTTGTAGAATTATTTTGATATTGGATACTATAATATTCACTGCCCACTGCTAATCTTGTCCCATAATGCTTTGCAGGGCCTTTGGTTGGGATTGTATTTTTGCCAATAACTGTGCTTGGGGTGGTCCTAAGAGGATGGGACCACCACTGAATCGTTCAAAAGATGTGCTTTTTGTTTTCAAGGCATCTGCTTGGTTCTCTCCCTAGGTTAGGGAGGATACCAAAATCATCACCTCTCTCACTGCTTGTTAATTTATTGATTTCACTTTTGTGAAATGCTATATGCATTTTAGCATATAAAGACAGAGATACTTATTTTATCCTAACTTGCACTGTGCAAGATGCCTTTGGCAATTATTGTACAGTGCAGTCAAACACACAGCTACGCAATTTGCATAGCTACGTGTAGTTCAAAATGTACTTCACGTAGCTACGTGAAGTGCTACTACGCAAACTATGCCCAGGGTTAATCAGTACACACTTCAGTCAGATTCACACAACACCTAATTCTACCATCTTATACAATCTTGAAGACACTCTGTGCTCTGCTTTTAATTTCCATTACAAATTCCATATTTTACCCCCTCAACTTTCCATCTATGGATATAGATATATCTCTGCCACATCGGAGTCCCCCAGGGGTCCTCCCTCAGCCCAACGCTCTTCAACGTCTACATGGCTCCTCTCGCCCCCATCGTCAGAACCTACGGACTCAACATTGTTTCATATGCAGACGACACCCAACTCATCCTCTCCCTATCCAACGAAGCCAACGCAGCCAAACACAACTTCCAAGAAAGCATGGAAGCTGTCGCCAAATGGATGAAAAGCAGCTGCCTACAACTCAACACCGACAAAACAGAAGTACTCATCATGGGCCCACACCCCGATGCCTGGAACGACACCTGGTGGCCTCCCGCCCTCGGTAGCCCACCCACCCACACAGACCACGCACGCAACCTTGGAATCATCCTAGACTCCGAGCTCAAAATGGACAGCCAGATCAACTCCGTCACATCCTCCTGCTTCCACATCCTCCACCTCCTGCGTAAGACCTTCAAATGGATCCCCCTCGAGCACAGAAAAACCGTCACCCACGCCCTCATCACCAGCAGACTCGACTACGGCAACGCACTCTACGCCGGAATAAACAAAAACCTCACCCGCAAGCTACAAAACATCCAGAACGCCGTCGCAAGACTGGTCCTCAACCTACCACGACACTGCCACATCTCCCAACACCTGCACACACTCCACTGGCTCCCCATCGAGGCTAGAATCACCTTCAAGATCCTCACCCACGCACCCAAGGCCATCCACAACACCGGACCAGCATACCTCAACAGCCGAATCAACTTCCACGCACCCCAAAGAACCCTACAATCAGCCCAGCTCTCTTACGCCGTGGTCCCCCGCGCCAGAAAGACCAGAAGGCCGCTCCTTCTCCTTCCTCACGGCCAGAGCATGGAAGGCCCTCCCGCTCCACCTCAGGCAGACAACATCACTCCCCATCTTCTCGAGAAACCTCAAAACCTGGCTCTTCGACAGACCCCCTCCTTGATGGACTGGAACTTGCACCTCCCCTCCTCCCCAGCGCCTTGAGACCCTTACGAGTGAGTAGTCGCGCTTTAACAAACTCGTGATTGATTGATTGATCTGTGTTTCATCTCTATGCACCAAGGAGCATATCCCATTGTAAATGGCAAACATTTAAACCCCACAGTTGTTTCTGAGGAGAGCAAAAAGGCACATAACACTCTTATTGTCACCCTTGATAAAAAGCTAAAAGCATACACTATACAGATGTAATCATGTCACTCCAAATCCTTGCAAAACAGTTATTTTTTACTACCAATTTACACCTTAACCCCTCACTCAACACAGCACATATCACCATAACCTCATTAAACCTCTTGGCCAATGTCTTTGCCACATGCTTCCATAATGAGATGAACAGTATTATATCCACACTTGTTACTCTATTAGCAGCCCCAACCCCTCTCATATTCAGTGCACTCAGTTCACCTCACCTCTTTTGCTCTTGCATTCTTTAATGGCATTTTGCTGTCCTTAAAAATTCCTCTCTGGTGCCCCCTCAGAGACCTTCTGTTCTCATATTATCAAATTTACAGCTGTTCTCCTCTGTTAATCTTGTTTACAATTCAGTCTCTCCACCCTCACTGGTGAGTATCTACAGTGCTTCTAAACTGCTGTTGCTCTGCCACGCGGAAAGAAAAAGTAATTTGCCTACAGTGACAGTCTTTATGGTGGATATTCTATGCACCTGCAGCTTTCTCACCTTCTGAATATTCCCAGGAACCAGACTGCTTCCTGAAACCTTTGTCATAGCTCTCATCTGCCATTAGGTGGCACTTGCTTCATCTCAGCCCTGGAACTGGTGCAGATGGGATATCACTGGAGCCATATAGCACCACCAAAGCACACCAGTGTCGGTTTCTCATCCATTTTTTCTTAGCCTTCAGTGGCAGAGGTGAGGATACTATCAGATCAATTATGGATTGTAATTTTAAGTTCATTTATATAGGGCTTACTACCCCTGACGAGGCATCTAAGCACAATGCAATGCAACAAACTAACCTGTAGTCTTATTCATGCAAGCCTAGATTATTATTAGCCTAAACTGTCTTTCAGAATCGAGATGCAGGTGGGATCGATGAGAAATCTGCAGGTAAATAGAGTAGCCACCAGAAAAATAGTTACAGAAGGTAAGTACCTCTGTTTCTGATTTTGTGATTGATGGAGTGGCCTTCCCTTCTCTTTATTTTCTTCACTTCTGTTTTATTTGAGTCCTCATATTACCACCTGGCCAATATAGTCTGAGGGGATACCACCCCAACTTCCATGCCTGATGTAGCCATTTGCTGAATCTCGCTCTGACCTTCTCCAACCTTGTTATAACTTATTAGCAGGGGGCTATGGTGTAATCATTGAACATTCAGCATTTAGCTCACCAGGCTAGAAAGAGTCTCCATCTTTTATCAACTGATGCCTCTATACGAGATAACTCAAAGCCACAGTAGTAATTAGCAGAACTAAGCCATTTTTCTACTGTTGGGGGGACGGTGGTGAGCCATTTTTTGGAGATTTCCCTTCTTGCCTATAGGATCTGGAAGAATAACAATGAAGCTTACTCCTTAGGCATCTGAGCTTAAGGAACACTATTCAATCCAAATATTAGCAAGGAAGATCTTACTTTGATTTCTTCACCAACAATTTCAGCTGGGATCTGACTTGCTTTCTCCCAATAAGAACTTAACATCGGGCAGTTGGCAAACATGTGCCTATCGTCTGCCTCGCCACACTTCTTGTGTACCTGCTGCCCGGGGGCGACTTTGGCAAGCTTGGCCAGTGACCAGTAGGCCCTGTGGATGGTAAGCAAATTATTTCTTTTAAGTGGTGCAGCTTTAAGTGTAAAATAAAGCAAAGACAGTGTTATTCGCCATATTTGGTCATTGATTGTTCCTAATAGATCCTTTGCCCAGTGTCTGTATGGAGATCCTGTCTTTCCATCCAGTGCGGCGATGATTGTCCAGTACCACTGGGACACTTTCTTAAGTTGTTTCTTAGCCCCCATCTGAGCAAAGAAGGCCTCCAATACTGGACCCCTGCACCCACAAGATTTTGTGATGTCCACCAGGAAGTCAGCTGTAAATATTCAAGTTTAGAGACACCAAGATTTGCAAAATCAGAAACTTCCTGCCAGGAGATCAGGGCATCAACTCTTCTGAAATCTCCCTAAGTAAGCCAGTTCCCCCTTGAAGAGGGCAACACAGTTTGACCTTGAGCCAAACAGAGGTGCCTGGGTAGTCCCAGATTGGTGAGGGATCAGCATAATAATGGATGCCCAAAACTTTCCTGACATATATCCAGACTTTCAAAGCGGCCAAGAGAATTTTCAGCCTGTCCCACTTGAAAAAGTTTGGATCCCCATATTTAAACAGAAAGTTGGCCAGTCCTACATGTTGCAGCATAGCTCTAAAAAGACAACCCATATAAGACGCATCCAATTCACCAGCCAGCAACCTGAAGTTCTTAAATTGAAATGCATAATAGTAGACAATAAAGTCCGGGAAAGCCAATCTTCCAAGGTCCAACTTTCGCTTCAACTTCTTCCAGGCAATCATTGACCCCTTGGAAGCCCCAATAAAAGTGCTAACCTTGCCCTGTAGCTTTTGTAAGGCCTTTATTGGAAAAGATAGTGGTATCATGTTAAACAAAAATGTTCGTTTGCGTAGAACCAGCATTTTAACCACATTCACCCTCACGTATAACCCAATCATGAGATTTCTCCATCTTCTAAGAAGTGAACCTATATCCCTGCTTACCCTGGCTAAATTGGCTGATGACAATTCCTCAATAGACTTTGTGATCTTGATGCCAGGATACCTAATTTGGGTTTTGACCTAATATTGTGCAAGTAAACCCTCTCCCTCCGTGACCTATGACATCGCCTCTGTCTTTCCATTATACACTGAGTATCCCAACAGTTTCCTAAAGTTCTCAGCGAGTTCCTCTAGCCTTGGGACTGCAACCTCTGGGTTCATAGTATATAGGATTATGTCATCAGCATATAACGCTAACCTAGTTGAGAGCCCTGCTGCTTCAAAGAGGTTAATAGTATCCTCCTGGCATATCTGTTGGGAAAAGGGCTTGATATAGAGTTCAAAAAGAATCGGGGAGAGGGGCACCCCTGCTTTGTACCCCTGGATATCTGAAAAGGGCTTGTAAGTTCCCCATTCACCAAGATCCTAGCCATTGGGGCCTTGTATAGGGTTTTTATGGCACTGATCATGTTGCTACTAATCCCATAGTGCCGCAATACCTCCCATAGGTACCTCCAATTAACCTTGTCAAATGCTTCAGCCACATCGATTGTGGCAATTGTCAGAGGGAGATTAAAAGTTTCTGCCATATCAATTTTACCTATTAACCGGTGCGAATGTTCATACAACTGTCTCCCAGGAACAAATCCTTTCGAATCTGAATGAACAAAATCTGGGATAATCAGTGAAAGCCTTTTGGCTAAGATTCCAGTGAAGACTTTATGGTCACAATTAAGGAGGGATACTGGCCTGTAAGAGTCTGCCGAATTAGGGTCCTTACCTGGCTTGAGAATCATTACCACTGTGGCTTCATACCATGAGGGCGGGATTACTTTTCCTGCTACAGAGATCTCATTAAACAGGAGCTTTCAAAAGGGAATCAAGACTGTTATCATCTTTTTATAGAATTTAGCTGGTATCCCTTCTGGACCAGCCTCCTTCCCATTAGCTAAGCTCTTTACTTGTTCCAGTATCTACTCCTCCATAAGTTCAACTGCGAGGCCAGCTATCTGCTGTTCCATAAGCTGTGTAGGGGTTGTACTCTCAAGCCAGTCTCTAATATGTAATTGATCAGGGTTGAGATCTTACTTATAAACTACACTCAGACTAAGAAACACCTCTGCCTTATTCTCCTTTATAGAACTCAAAGTCTTATTTGTTCCTAGCTGGATGAGTCCTTCTATATTATTTCTACTTAGATATGCTCTGGTTTCCATGCTAGAAGTGCCCCACAATTCTCCCTGTATTCAAAATGTTGAAGTCTACTAGCTTCCCACTTAACCTTCAGCCTATTGTCCAAGTAGGTTTTAAGTTCTTGTTGCAGCTGCTCTAACTACTTCCTCAACAAGGAGTTAGGCTCAGAGCCCATCATTGCATCTTCCTGTAGTACAGCTTCGGTCCGGGCAATTTCCCTCATTGACTCTTTCCGCGATCCCTCCTGGCCTGCATACATGTAATCTTTGCTATGATACCCCTAACGTAAGCCTTATAAGCATCCCATATCATTACCGTACTTGCTGTGCCCTCGCTATGTTCAAAGTAATATGCTGTATGCTTAATCAAGGCTTCAATAACATCCTCATATAATAAGAGGTCACTTTTCCAGGGTGCGTCTCTGAAGAGCCCTCCCGGTTGGTAGTTCCAAACCAATTGTACTGCTGAGTGATCTGATAGACCTACAGGAACATGCATAATTATTTGCACTTTGTGGATTAATGCCTGATCTAAGAGAAAGTAATTGATATGTGAGTAGTGTCCATACTTCTTACAATAGAAAGTATAGCCTCTCTCATTCCCCTGATTCTTCCTCCATATATCTACTAAAGCTAGATCGCTCATCATATCTCTTAGGGCTGCCCTGGTTTTACTCATAGCAGTAGATTGGGGCCTAGTCGTCCTAAAGTCTTCTCTATTTAACACTAGATTAAAATCTCCTCCAATCAGATATGGTGGTGGACATTCAGCCAAGCCTCGCTGCAAGCGCCCCAGGAACACAGGATCATCACAGTTCAGACCGTAATACCCTGCACAGGTTAATTCCCTATCTCCGATCTGTAGGACAGTGAACAGCCACCTTCCCAAATAATCTGTTTTGTAGTTCGTCACCTTTATCCTAATGTTCTGCTTTATGAATATAGATACCCCTTTTGTGCTGCCTGTTTGTTCTGTAAAAACGACTTCTTATAGCCATGGACATTTCTTAAAGGTCAATTCACTTTCCTACGCTGCTGTGTTTCCTGCAAAATGACGACCTGAGTGTCTACAAGTTTTAGGAACTCCAATATCAGCCTACATTTATTCCTCCCTCTTAGGCCACTCACATTCCATATAACTATCTTGACAACGTCCCCCATCATAAAATCCTCCTACCCAAGCAACTCTACAGCTAATCTCCCTATGATATTTTAGGAACCATCTTAGGTGTGAGTTGAGGACAAATTTTTATATTTTTTCCCCACATGCTCCCCACCCTGAGCAACACCCTTCCATTATCTAGCGCCATTTTCTCACCTTCAGGGCTAATCTCTCAGAATGACCGAACAAAAAGAAAGAAGAAATTTCCGCGGGCTGCTCCCTGCCAGCCCTTGTAGTCCATGTTGGACTTCTATATCCAATGACAAGGGAAAAACAAAAAGAAAACTCAAAAGACTAGTGCCGTCCTTGGAAGGAAAATGGGAAAGGAACGGATAGACAGCAGAAACTAAGGCCTCTTGACCCCCCCTATCCTAGCCCTGATATCCTAGCCCTGACAGCCTATCTTATGCTACTCTAGAGCCAGATGATGCTGTCTGCATCTTGTGTATTAGGTGATCCACTTCCTCCTTTGTTCTTAAATGATGCATCTCATTTCTCCACATTACTTTTAAGATGGCCGGGAACTTAAATTGTACTGTGGCTCCTAGGCCTCTCAGTGCCCCTATCTTCTCCCCAGCTCCGACTGTCTCTGCCCGGTGAAAATTAATTAGAATATTCTTGTCCCGCTTGCGATTGGGATTGAGTTTAAAAGGGTCTCTATGAACTCTCTGGATTTCTTGCTCCAGGTCCACTTCAGACTAACCTTTTAATACAACTTCTTGTGGGAGCTTGATACAAAATTTCTTCAGATCTGATCCTTCCACCCCATCTGGGACTTTTAAAATACAGATATTGTTCTTCCAGGAGTGGATCTCCAACTTCTCCATATCCTCCATACGCTGTGTGTTATGATGCCTCAGTTCTATTTCCTGCAAATTTCTCTTGATATCCTGCATTGCATGCCACATCTGATCTTCCAGGGACTTGGTACAGACTGCCAAATCATCCAATTTAGTGCCCAAAACCTGGCAAGCCTCCTGTATCTCCCTCTGGTTCTGTTCTAAGAATTCAAACTTCTTCAGGATTTCTTGCTTCAGTTCCGCAAAGAAATCTTCAAATTGTTTGACGCTGGGCTCTACCTCACTATTTGCCTGTGGGACCCCTTCTCTATTTCTGCCAGGGCTTTCTTGTCCCAGAGGGGCTGTGCTGGAGTTTTCAGCGTTGGACTCCATAACTTTAAAGAAAAAAGTTAGGGCGGGAGTAGGCTTTTTCGGATGTATCGTATGGGCAGAATCCCGTGAGGCAACTTTTCCCCAAGCTCCCAGCTTATTTTGTGTTCTTTGTGGTTTAACAACTCTGGGCACTGCTTTTTTTTAGTACTCACTTTAGAAGTTCCCCCATAGCCTTCGGCCCTGTCCAGTGTGTCCCAACGCGCTGACCTTAGGGTGTACCTATTTTTGGGACCTTCAAAGCGGGGTTTACGGCCTCCATTTTATCCATAAAAGTCTGATACCTGTCTGTATTTCTCTGTGCAAGTTTCAGGTTTACACCCCTCTACCTGTGCTTCTCCTGCAATGTGTGCTTTATTTTTCACTGTGAAAGGCACCTGTAGTGGCTCCGACTCTCATCTTTGCTGCGCAGGGAACTGACCACCTAAAAATTGTCCGACATCCAAAACTTGTTAACCGGGACCCCTGCAGCTCTGCTCTGTCATCTGTGATTCACAAACTCGCTTCCCCTGCCTCCGCTGCCCCAGAAGCAGATCTGCACTGTGCTTTGCCTTCCACGTCCCAGTGACGCCGCTGCTGAGCTTCACCTCGTAAGGGTTCTACCCTGCTCTGAGGGCCTTTGGGGAAATCTTCTGAAGTTCTGTGACTATGTTGTGGGTAAGTGAGGAGCCTTGTCCTTCCCTTAATCTATACTTGTTTAACTTGCATCTCCTCGCTTGTGGTCAACGAGAGACGTGACGCAATCCAACTTTTAATTGTCTGGCATTCTTGGAGCCCTGCGACAGGCACTCAGCCTGCCACCATGTTCCTCCTATTTTCTTCACTTCGGAGTCCAAGCAATATTGCTTTGCAAAACTGTGAAGGCAAATCCATGTTGCTGCATTACAGCCATTGGAACATCCCTTGAAAGTTAAGTTTAAGGCTTCACTCTGGTGGTATGAGCACAGATTCTCTCCACCACTTCCCTCTTTGAAAGACTTAGCACATCTTAATGCACAGGTGTGAGAATTGGGTTACTCGTTGATGTGGTGAAGTCCTACTCAAGCAGCAACCACAATCCTTGTCACAGTGAGGCCCAAGCAACCCCAATTTAACCTGTGCCCAACCTCTGGTAGTTTGGCACAGAGAAATCAGGATTAAATTAGAGGCAATGTGTAAAGTATTTATGCTGCAATTCAAACAGTAATAAAGTGGAAACACAACACAAGAAAAGTCCAACACCAATTTAGAAATGCAGAGCAGAAATTAATAAATAAATCAAGACCAAAATGACAAACACCCAATCAGTAGAACCGAACATATGCAATTTAAAAGATTTAAATGCTTTGAAAGATTTCAGATGGATCTCCATCGACACCAGGAAGACAGTCACTCAAGCTCTCGTCACCAGCTGCCTTGACTACGGAAACGCACTCTACACTGGCACCACCACCCATTTCCTTAGGCAACTCCAGACCATAGACAATGCCACAGCCAGACTGATCCTCAACCTCCCCAAATGGATCAGCATCACCCCCCAACTCAGAAGCCTTCACTAGCTTCCCGTCCAGAAGAGAGGCCAGTACAAGATGCTAACTTACGCCTACAAAGCCCTCCACAACCAGGGACCCCTGACCTTCCACCAACCCTCCAGATCTCTGCACTCCGCCTTACTCACCCATGTCCCCCGCATCCGTTGAAGCCACAGCAGAGGTTGTTCCTTTTCATACCTCGCCACCAAGTCAGTCAACAACCTCCTCCTTCCTCTTCGAACCTCTCCTTTACTCGCTGACTTCAGAAAGAGACTCAAGACCTGGCTCTTCGACTAAAGACCTGTGAGACCTCAGCATCTGGATCCCCCCAGGGTTGATAAGCTGTGCTATACAAGTACTGTCTGATTGATTGGTTGATTGATTGATAAATGAAAATAGTGCCAAAAAGCCCAAAGTGCCACTTACGGCTTTCTAGTTGTGCGAGACCGGGGGAAAGTCACAAGCTCAGGCCGACTATGATGGATGCGGGTCGGATACAGGGTCAGGTTAGTCCAACTGTAAAGTTTCCTTCTCAGTTAAATTAAAAAAGTCCCTTTCGTGGTGGAGGGCGCCACAAGGAGCAGAGAAGCGTTGCGGACAGTAGTCTATGTAGCAGGAAGAGCAAGCTTGGCATGGGTAAAGGTTGGCACTGTAGCGCAAAGATGTTGTTGTCACGATCGGGCAGGCTGGAGCTTTACGATGGTGTTCTCTGTGAGCTGTGGATGCTGTGGATGCTGTAGTGCAAAGAGTTGGGTTGATGAAACTTCGCGTTGGTGGGCTGTGTGAGTGGCAAGTTTTCAACACCTTTACGGGCCTATTTGCGGTCACAAAGAGCCTCAAAACTTCAATTCAGCTTCTCTGAGGCCACAATACGTGCCCAGGACCTAAGGAGCACCACTTGGTGGTCAGGGGCTTGCACCAGTAGAATCTGGGTGCTGGTTCAGGTGTTTGGGATCCTTTATGTCCCTTCGACACAGTCTCCCACCGCACCCTAATACGCAGACTCTACGACGCAGGAATCCAGGACAAGGCCCTCGACTGGATCCGCTCCTTCCTCTCCGGCAGGACGCAGCGGGTCAGACTCCCCCCTTTCCTCTCGGACCCCACACCTACCACCTGCGGAGTCCCCCAGGGCTCCTCCCTCTGCCCGACGCTCTTCAACGTCTACATGGCTCCACTCGCCCCCATCGTCAGAACCTACGGACTCAACATAGTGTCATACGCAGACGACACCCAGCTCATCCTCTCCCTATCCAACGAGCCCAACACCGCCAGACGCAACTTTCAAGAAGGCATGGAAGCCGTCGCCAAATGGATGAAAAACAGCTGCCTACAACTAAACACCAACAAAACAGAAGTACTCATCATGGGCCCAAACCCCGATGCCTGGAGCGACACCTGGTGGCCCCCCGCCCTCGGAAACCCGCCAACCCCACGGACCACGCAACCTGGGAATCATCCTGGACTCCGAGCTCAAAATGGACCACCAGATCAACTCCGTCTCGTCTTCCTGCTTCCACACCCTCCGCCTCCTTCGTAAGATCTTCAAATGGATCCCCCTCGAACACCGAAAGACCGTCACTCACGCCCTGGTCACCAGCAGACTCGACTACGGCAACGCACTCTACGCCGGAATAAACAAAAACCTCACCCGCAAGCTACAGAACATCCAGAACGCCGCCGCAAGACTGGTCCTCAACCTGCCAAAACACTGCCACATCTCCCAGCACCTGCGCACACTCCACTGGCTTCCTGTCGAGGCGAGAATCACCTTCAAGATGCTCACCCACGCACACAAGGCCCTCCACGGCACCGGACCAGCATACCTGAACAGCCGACTCAAATTCCACGCACCCCAAAGGACCCTACGATCAGCCCAGCTCTCCTACGCCGTGGTCCCCCGCACCAGAAAGACCAGATCGGGAGGCCGCTCCTTCTCCTTCCTCGCGGCCAAAGCATGGAACGCCCTTCCGCTCCACCTCAGACAGACAACATCGCTCCCCATCTTCGCAAGAAACCTCAAAACCTGGCTCTTCGACAGACCCCCTCCTTGATGGATGGAACCTGCACCCCCCTAGCGCCTTGAGACCCTTACGGGTGAGTAGTCGCGCTTTAACAAACCCCTGATTGATTGATTGATTGATATGGCTCAGAACAGGAGGCCAACAGACTAGTTCTTGGAATCACTCTGGGAGGCCTGGGCTTAGGTGTAGGTCCAATCACTCTGACTCAGGGCAGCAATCCAGCGAGGCAGCAGTTCATCATCGTAGTAGTCCAGCAGAATGGCAGTCCTTTCAGCAGCACAGCAGTTCTTCTTCCTGGCAGAGTCTCCACAGGTGCAGAAGTGTACTGAAGAGATGGCATCCGAAGTCCAATATTTATACCTGAATATTCCTTTGAAGTGGAAAAAGCTTCTAGAGGTTTCCCTTTGAAGTGCACAGGTTTTCAGCCTTCCCTGCCCTGGCTTCATAATAACCACAGGGGGTATGCAATCCTTTGTGTGAAGGCAGAACACAGCCTAGTGAAGTGTAAGTAGGGCTGTGCCTATCTCCACCCTCCCTGTCTGTCTTGGTGCATCCAGGCACACTTAAGCCTCATATGTATGGCAGTCTAGGAGGAATAAACAAAGCCTAACTGTCAGCTACACCCAATCATGTGACCAAGAGACAGGTTGTAGGCACTAAATGGCTAAAGGCAGGAAAATATCAACGTTCTAAAAGTAAAGTAAACAAATAAGTGGAGGATAGAATGCTTGAAATAATCTCAGCCACTGGTAATTACTCAGGCCGCATCCCAGTCCATTGTTATTTTGCACACCATGCCACCTCAAATTGGTCGCAGCTATAGAGTCGTGGCTAGTCCTGCGAATCAGTAGTGGGACGGGGGGAAAGGGGGTGGTGAGTTCGGGGGGGAGAGTGATTTAAGGGGTGGAGAAAAACAATTTCATCCTCTTCCTGGCTTCTGCTGGAACAGGAAGCAGGAAGCAGGATAGGCTCCCCTGAGCCAATCACAACACTGCAATGCAGCGTTGTGATTGGTCTGAGTGCTGTCGTTCGGCGCTCAGATGGAGAATGGAAGCCTGGGCATGCTCTCCACACAGGCTGTAATGCAGCCTGCGTGGAGAACATGCTAAATGCTCATGAATGTTTGGCCAGCCCCAGAGGGCCGGCCAAACATTCATGCACACCGAGGAGGGTGTCACCACTCCTCCGCCCTGCCCAGACCCACCAAGCAAAACTGCCCCAGCACAGAAAAATAAAATGATAGTAACATTGCGTTAGTATCATTTTATGTTTCCTTTTTTGCCGTGCTGAAAGGCACTGGGGTGGCGCTCCTCCACCTTAGCGGAGGAGCCACCCCTGCACCTACATGCAAATCACTCTTGACCCTGCTACAATTGGAACATGCCAGTCTAAACTGCCAAGTCAGACCCTCCCTGAACCAGAACACAAACATCCCAGGACCGGTTTCACCCTAGTTAGGGGCTTATCAGCCGGGTACAGTTTAGTTCCAGTAGCACAGTGTGCGTGGGACCTACGTCTGGGCATACCCGTCCTAGTTAAGGTGACAAACTGAAGTAGACAAAAAGTGAAGGATGGAGAGCTTGAATGAATCACAGCCACTGTTAATTACTCAGGCCGCATTCCAATCCGTTGCTATTTTGCACACCATGTCACCTCAGTTTGGACTCAGCTATACAGTCGTGGTTTGTCCTGCGAATCAGTAGTGGGGCGGGGCGGTGGGGGTAGGCAGGGAGAGAGGGACTGGGGGGGAAAGGGGAGGAAAGGGGGATAAGGGGGGAGAATTTCTTTTTTTTTAATCAGTCTTGACCCTGCTGCAATTGGAACAGTCCAGCCCAAACTACCAAGCCAGGTCCTCCCTGAACCGGAACACAAGCAACACAGGACTGGTTTCACCCCAGTTTTGAGCTCATCAGCTGGGTACAGCTTTGTGCCAGTAACACAGTGTGCATGGGATTAATGTCTGGGCATAACCGTCCCACTTAGGGCGACAAACTGAAGTATACAAACAAAATGTCATGGATGTAATGCTTGAATTAATCTCAGCCATTGGTAATTCCTCTGGACCTCATCCCAGTCCATTGTTATTTTGCACACCATGCCACTTCAGTTTGGACCCATGTATATGCAAATCCGTCTTGACCCTGTGGCAGTTGGAACAGTCCAACCAGAACTGCCAAGCCAGGTTCACTCTTAGCAGGAACACAAGCAACCCAGGACTGGTTTTGCCCTAGTTATAAGCCCATGAGCCGGGTAGAGCTTGGTTCCAGTGAAACAGTTTCTACGGGACCCACGTCTGGGTATACCCTTCCCACTTAGGGTGACAGACTGAAATCTACAAAAAAAGTGATGGATGAAATGCTTGAAATAATATCAGCCACTGGTAATTACTCTGGCCGCATCCCAGTCCATCGTTATTTTGCACACCATGCCCTCTCAAAGGTCCTCTGTGAACCGGAACACAAGCAACCCTGTACCGGTTTTGCCCTAGTTATGGGCTCAATAGCCTGATAAAGCTTGGTTACAAGGATGGACTGATGTGCCCATTACTAGGGCAAAACCGGTCCTGGGTTGCTTGTGTTCTGGTTCAGTGGAAACCTGACTGGACTATGAGGTTTGGGGCCCTATGAGTGTGTCACAGTTGCCTCTTATACTGCTCAGAGTATAATGTGGGTGAGACATGCAACATTGAAGTCCAGAAATTCCAGAAGTGGAAAACTGACTCTGGGGACAGCAGACTCATCGACTCTATCCAATTATTGGCCCATCTTTCAACTTCCCTTCTTCTCAAAAAACCTGGAACAGGTGTTGTTTAACCAGCTACTTACCCGATAGCTATTCTCTCACAATTTAGTCGAGCCCCTTAAGCCATGTTTTTTGCTGCTCTAACTTTAGTACGGCCGGACATAACTGCTCTTGCCTGCATTTGATCTCAATAACAATATCCTTGCCTTTCTAGTTATTTATGACAAGTTCCCCTTGTATTGTATGTGTATCTTGCTCAGCACTCCTCAATATGCTGGAGCTCACCTCAATCGCCATCCACTCGTCTTTATGTGTGCATTACCCAAGGCTGCATTTCTATGGTCCTTATACTCCTTATTCTTAGTCACATCCCTCGATACAATCATCTTTTTATTCAGCTTCTCCTAATACCTTTATTTTGATGCACAAATTTTCTTCTCCTATCGATCCTTTAGGGCCAGACATACTAAGAATTTCACTGGTCGCTCCAGTTTGGCGTTTGTGACCATTCAAATGCTTTCTCGTATGTACTAATCTCTTTTCGACTTGGTATTTGAAAGGGGCATGTTGTAGGCGTCCCTTCCAAATACTAAATCTGTATCTTATGTATCAATATTTTGCAGACAAAACCTGGTTGTAAAACATTGAACTTTTACTGACTCCTCAAAGGAGGTGGTGATGCATTCACAAAATGTAAAACAAAATGTGGGCAAGGGAACCACTGCCAACTCTTGAACAAACTTTCAAAACAAAACAACACTTTTCAACACAGTCCATTTCCCTTTAGATATGAGGGCTGCATTTAAAAACATTAATAATTTAAAAGCAATCACAGACACGTTGGTCTGCTGACCCCAGCAGGCCACTATCCCTGTATCTCTGTGATGGCCTGCACTCGTAGTGAGTCACAATTTACGACCTACCGCATTAATATTCATGAAGTACATATGGGTGTGACCAACTATGATTCTGATTTTTCAGAATTTACCTATTAGTACACAGGTCAGTTCTTAAAAATCTTTACTGGTCGCAATTTGTCACCAGTATTTTGCAAACAGAAATTCTCACATTTGACGCATCTCTTTAACTCTATTGTCAAATTTGAACTGCTTGATAGCTAACCTTTGAAACAGGACTTCTATAAGAATCAGACCTCAATTACAAGTGCCCTGGAAGGGGTTGAAGTATTTACCTAACCAGTAACTAAAGATACTGTGGATAAAACCATACACCGGGTCTAGTAAATACCACATATTTCCAAGTTTCCCTCAGAAAATAGGAGATTATATGCAGAATTGAAGATTTTTAGTCCAATTTTCACATGCATTGGAATTTACTCAGCATTTTCACTCAAATAAGTTTCAGCAAGTTAGACCTGATGACATTTGTGACATGTGTGGTAACTCCTGAATTTAACACGGTATTCGTACCTGTGGCATTAGGACCTGATTTAGAATTTGTCAGAGGGTTACTCAGTCACAAAAGTGACAGATATCTCAGCAGCTTTATTACAAGTGCATTGTGTCACATGGCACTTCTAATAAGGTGGATTCTACATCTATCACTTTTATGACAGAGTACCCATCCCCCAAACTCTAAATCAGGACTTTAGCTTTTCCCTCCAGTTGTTCCTGACATGTGTTTGTTTTGCATTTCCTCACTGCTTTCATTCCACCACACCTATTTATTGCTACTCAATGTACATATGCATAGGTATGTATGTAGATTTTGACAAAAGATTAGGACCGCCAGTCTAGCAGTTTGCCAAACTCTCAATGATTGCTTTAGAATTGGCTCTACCTTGGACAACACCTTTACTGAATATGTCATTTGTGAAACCACGTACACCAAAGACCTTCATGTCAATTGTAACTATCCCCTGCTTACTAGAAAAAAACTGTCACAATTCAATTACAAACCTATCCGTAACAAGGTCGCCAGTTAGGTGAATGGCAATCTGGCTTGATACAGAGATCAGGCTCAAAATGTTGCCACTCAATGTACAAACAACCATATTAGATAGCATGGTTAAATGAGATCTGGATCTCTTGATGTTACTAGACCTGTCAGCAGCTTTCAACAACCTTAAGCACTTTGTTCAACTACACTTAATCTTGAAGTGGCACGCTTAAGCTGGAGCTGGTTAGATGTTTTTCTTTCTGATCAGTTAGTTAGTCCAGGTTGATATTGAGGAGGTCATGCCCACAACTCATCCAATGGCTTTCTGGTTGCTGTCTTTCTCCCATGCAATTTAACATATCTGTATAGCCATTGCACGATTTGCAACAACTGAGTCTAGGGTTGCCCGATTGGATTTTTTTTTAAAACATCCAATAAAAACACAAACTCTTTAGTTGGGTGACACTCCCATTAAAAAGCAGAGCAAATTTAAAGCTCTATGCATACGCTATGAGTTTCAAATGTGAGTCAACTGTCAAACCATTGGTAGGTGTGTTGAGTTATTATATCAAGCTGCTGTGTAGAGCCTGACCGTTTTCTGTGCCAAATCAGTCTTAGGTGGCGAAAACAATAGTGTGATTCCTGCTTGATTATTGCAATGCCATAATGGACAGCACCTAAAAGAAAATATTTGTAAGTCTCAAATTATAGAGAACTTGTCTATAAGAAGTCTTCCAACACCTTGTATCGAGATCACATTACCCTGTGTGTAGCCCAAAGCACTGGTTGTCTGTGCATGCACGGGTGAAGCCAAGGCTCTTACTCTGAGATTTAAGGCAATCTATGGAAATGGACAAAGATACCGAAAGGACTGTACAGTATGTATGAAGTGAGATGAATATTCCCAGTGGAAAACACCTTCTTGTACCCCCAAAATGCAATCAGCTCAGTTGGTAGCCATGCTTTCTCCATCAGTTCCAACTTACCAAAAGCTCATGCTTTTCAGAAAGGCACGCTAGGCACACCCATTTTGATGGTCTAGCAGAGATTTTTAACCAGGGGCCCCTGGAGTCTGCTACATCTACTCAGGGGCCCATGACTGCTTAGACAATGAAATAATATTTACAGATTAATAATGTGTATATAAATTGTGAGAAATCATGACCTGTATGCAGTGTCCTTCCACTTTTTGCCCCGATTTTGACTACTAGGTGATGGTTTTTTGACTCTGTGCTCTGGGCTCTGCTAACCAGACCCAGGGCCTGTGCTCTGATTAAAAGTACATGGTAACTAGGTAAAATTACAATTGGCACTGACAGACCCCTCTAAGTCCCTAGTATATAATAAGGCAATGGGGATTCAAACTACCTATAAGTCCCTAGTATATAATTGGTCAGGGAGGTTTAGAGGCCCAGTAGATGTCCTGCACTTGATTGTATGTACTGCTGTATGCCTGCTGTCATTTTAAAGGCAGCCCAGCCTTTCAGACTGTCTTTAAGATTAAATTATATGCAAATACGACTTTGGAATTAAAGGTAATTCCAAAGTAGCAATCTATTTTATTTTTACACTTAAGTCAGCCCTAAGGTCTCCCCTGGGTGCCCAAGGGCTAGGGTGACGTAATTATAAGCAGGGAAATTATAAAAGATTTTTTATAAGCCCTGGTGAGGGGAAAACTGTCAAATGTATTTTCCCTATTGTAGATAACTAGCTCCATCGGCTAACATTGGAATATTTTATTTAAGTATAAATAAACAGGAGTGAGGTAATAAATATCATTCAAGGACTCGAAATGATAGTTATGATATAATCCAACAACATGCCACTCTTAGATTTATAATAATTATCACAGAAAATAAGTTATTAAACTTTCTTTTCTGTAAGACAAAATCCAGCCTTCCAGCTGCTCTCTCAGTATTGGTTAGCCTCTGCCAGGCTGAGCCAAGCTGTCCTAAAGAGGTGTGAAATGGTCTGCTAGAGATCCAATGGATTTCCTGTGGGTGGAGAACTGCAGAAGAAAGAGGCAGAATGAGGGAGTGGTAGCCAAACTGGTCTTCAAAGGGCGAATGACACTTTAGAACAGCACAGGCTCACCCCAACATCTTGCAACCCCAGCCACACAGGAGTCCCTGTAATTAGATTAGGGAGAGAGGTGGAAGGGAAGTGTTAGGCAATCTTAACCACACCAGTGGGATGGCCTAGCCTGATCTAACCTCCAAGGAGATAATTCTTCCATGTTGGATTTTGAAAGAGTAGTGATTTCTGGGACAAGAATATGTCACACTTTGGAGGAAGAAGTCATACACCTGGGTGGCACCTTGCATCCCATTGGTCAGGAGTGCCCCCCTACTTGACAACCAGGATCACAGCATAAATATGGAAGAGTTGCCAAGCAAATCAGATCTGCTGCCTTAATCTACAAGGAGAAGAAGGACTGCCCTGCTGGAAACCTGATCTGTACCCCAAAGGTCTGCCCTCTGAAGGACTGCACCTGCTGCACATTCTGGAAGCACAGCCCAAAGAACTTTGCCTTGCTTCAAAAAGGATTAAGTAGGGGACTCCCTGCAAGGTACAGGTTAATAGAGCCCACCTGCATCATCTCCAAGAAAAAGTCCCCAACCTGGAGTGCGTCCTGTGGCCTTTTAAGCATTCGGCCAGATGCATTGTGGGAATTGTAGTCCCAACATCCCAAGGACCATCTCAGAGAGTCTAGCCCCCTGGATTGGCATTGTGGACACTTTGAAACCTCAAGAAGACCTTCTCGAAGAAGATTCAAAAGTTTGGTGAAGTTTGGAAACGTTTGGTAAAAAGCTCTATAAGGTGACTGACACGACGTTGAGAGACATTCAACCGCGACCCGGCCATGATTTCAGGCTCATCCCGCTGAAAGCTCAGCAGCTTCAGACTTCCATGATTTCACTGAGGTCTCACAGAAAACTAAGGCAACGATGTTGACACGAACCCAACCTGAAGAGGAGCCTCGCTTAATGTAGAGAGAAAAAGCTCCCGAAAAATTACTAAGTGTGAAGGTAAAATTTTGACTGAGGCCTCCCGCTTAGTGTATCTGACCAGGGCTCCATCGCAGTCTGACTCAAACTTTCAAGTGCAATCAAATGTCCCAATTTGGAGCTATAGGTGTTTAGGCACCAGAAAGTGTTTATTCTTTAAAAATTCATATCTCCGGTTTCATACTTTGGATTTTTGTCTTTTTGGTGTCTATTTATTCATAAAAATATAGTCTATTTTTATAAATTGGTGTTGGATTTTTATTGCATGTTGTGTCTTACTTATTCAATGTATTGGTGTTCTTAAATGCTTTACACACCTGTCTCCGAAGATAGGCCTGCCTGCTCTTTGCCAGCTACCAAGGGTTGAGCAAGTGAGTGATTTATTGAGACCATAAAACAATCAATAATGGTGATTTGTTTCTTCTATGTGTGCTGCATTCTGTAGGACACATGGAAGTAGCAAATCACCATTATTTAATGATGGTTTATGTGCAGGAAGGGACACCTTCCTGCACATAAACAATCATTCCTAGGTGTCCCTTCCTGCGCATAAACAATCATTAGTGGCACTTTACTCTTTCAATGTATTCTCCTCGTTGCGTCATTCTAACGCCTTCTATTGCATGGCATTAGTTTTTGGCACTGCCTCCGATTTACACCTCCTTGTAAATTTGGGGCAGTGTCAAAAAGCAATGGGTGTTGTGGTGGAATGCCCACAGCAACACCAATTGTACGCCCTTTCACACAAATGAATATCTGGACATTGTAGAGCAAAGCCATTTCTTCTGAAGTTGCCTGAATGCTCTGGACAATAATTAAGGGGGACCTATGATTTTGTATTAACGATGATGTCAGCTCAGTAATATAAAACGTTTTGCCAACACTTGCATGGCAAGAACGCCAAACATAAACAGTGTATGCAAACTTGTAAACTTCAGATGATGAAAACTTGAGAGTGTACATTCTACGCAAAACCTTTTTAGAGAGGGACGTGAATCATTATGTGCGATATTAAAACACTGAATCAGTAAATGACAGACCAAGAAAATAAGGTCCTAGCATTGTCATAGCTGTTACAATGGTCCACTGTCCGCCCTACCGCCCCTACTGCAACAGTGAGAGAAGAGGGGGCATGACTGGAGACCAGAGGAGATGGCAAACTAACCAGGCTCCAAGTCGAACATGATAACCTGAGCAATCACCGTAAATCTGCCACCTAGCCTTACGCACACAGTATGGCATTGGGTAAGAGGGGAGCAGCACAGACCACCGACAAACGTTTGTGTGTGAAAAAGGCCACTTTATTGAAACAGGTGCACATTACTATACAACCTAGGCCTTTGCATTACAAAACTATAACCTCACTATACATCTTAAATTACCTATGCTAATCTACTCCCACCCCAACATACCCCTCCCCCATAACACTCTTGAAACCTTAATAAAAACTCGCATCAGAGCTGATCAACTGTAACTGGGACCTCTAAGATCCCTTCCTTTTTCCTACCTCAATTACCCTTTGAACCCCATTGAACCGCCTACCTAACCTTGAACTTCCTATGTCGTCCAGGCGTGGACTTGCCTACCCATTCCCTTTCAACTGCTGCTGACAAACAGTAAACTTCTGTAAATCATGGCAACTTGTCAGCCGAACGCCACCCAGAGCAGGGAGGGTCGAGGGGAGGGAGCTACCTGGTCTATCTGCCCATCTGAGCCCCTCCCTCCCCACAACGCCCGTCTCTTCTCCCCCCCCTAGCCCACCGATAACATAAATGGGAAATGTCCCTCTATGAAGTGCCTAGCACTTGCGCCAGGGCCAGCCTCACCTGCAGCAGATACAACTCCATACCTATAAATGAGAGGTGTACCCCATCACCCCTGAAGAATTCAACATCCTCGTATAGGAGATCGGAATGTTCCACCATACCAACCCCCATGTCCCTGTAGAATGCCAGCATCTCTTTATTGAGTTTCCTCCGTGCTTCAACTATGGCTGCCGGCCTATTGGCCCCATGCCAGCATCTCCTGGGAATAAATTCAGTCCACATTGTATGGCATCCGGCCCATGACCTATGTATTCCTTGATATCCTGTTTCATTGCCTTAATGAGTGCCAAGCCCTTCTGAACAACCAGGTCATTTTCCCCCAGGTGCAGCAGAAGCACATATGGACATTTCCCGTCCACCAACAGCGTATTGAGACAGGGGATGAGCTCCTTCCACTTCATCCCCCTCTTTCCAACCGAAGAGACGGTATACAGTGAGTTATCAAAACCTAAATTCCTGCCATGGCAGCTGTCCCTGGCTTGACGCTCCGCCCACTTCACAAAGGAATGCCTGACTATCCAGATGCTCATCCCCGTCTCCAGTGGTCCGGGCACGGAACCTGCAATAGAAATAAAGTTGACAAACTGCACCTCAAACCCCTTCATTGCCCTCTCCCTGAACATATCTGCAAAAACAACTTGATGACTATCTACCCAAGTCCATAATGTGTTTCTGATCCCAAACCCGATGGGCCGCTTCAGTCGCTGTGCCTATCCTAAAGGAGTGTGTCCCAAACAGCATGCGTCAATACCAGTAACATATTACCTTTGTTACATTACTAATTATTAATACATTTTACTTGGTGGTGGAACCTTCTGATTATGAGCACACATTCTTCAAGAAACACAATGGACTGAGCAAAGAAAACAAAGTCTCTGTAGTAGCTTCATTTATTCATACCAAGTGTCTCCGGGATGAGGGTGACTCCTGCCTGCTCATACATCTGATCGGTCTTGGACTTGTACAGCCAAACCTGCACGCCCTCCTCCCCGCAATGAACATCTTCCCTCTGCAGACCCCTACTCCCTTTGCCCCCCAGTAGCGCCGATACTCTAAAGGCCCCGAAGAACATCCACAACATAAGGGCTGCAAAAAAAACGCTCTCCTCCTGCCCGTAGCATATCGTTGGAAGCGATCGAATCACTCCCGGTAGTCCCCCTACAGTCAGGGGCCTTCGCTGAAGTACCCCCTGGCCAGTTTCCTTCACCCAACCCTCCAGAATCTTACTCCCCAGCTCCCCTGCTGATGGAGTGTAGCCCCAGAAAAGCTTACCCATGAACGCAATAACAGACAATTTGCCCACTATCATAACTTTTGACTGGCCCTTTTCTATGAGAGAGTATGAATTGCACCACATCCTCCACCCTCTCCCATTCTCAGGACTTCCTTGTGGCCCCCCAGCCAAGAATTTTGACCCTGCCTGCTGGAATGCTTTCCTCATGGACACTGCTAGAGACCCAACTACCAATTGAAGTATCCTCTTTCTCCTAAAGACCAGAGTTCTTGTGGCATTCGAGTCTTCGCCGGAGCTGCCTCCGAGGCCATCCCATGGAACCTCTCCCACTGCTAATGAGACAAAGCATTGACAATGTCAATGTCAACCCCTGGGACATATCTGACTCTGAACGTAATGTCCAGACTAAAGCAACGCAGGATGAAAACTCTTAATAGCTGCCACAACTGGGGTTCCCTCGCTGACTGTTAGTTGATCATGTGCACCACTGACATATTGTCTACTCGAAACAACACTTTCTTGTGGGCCAGTTGCTCCCCCCATAGTACCACTGCTACTACAACGGGAAACAATTCTAGGAAGGTAATGCTCCGCTTACCCCCTTTCCCCTGCTCTGGCCATTCTTCTGCACACCAATGACCCTGCCAGTACAGACCACAGCCGGAACCCCGGCCGCTTCTGAAAATAGCTGTGCATCCCAGTCCATGTCTGTCGGAGCCACTAACGGGATGCTGTTGAACGACTGCAAGAACGTCCTCCACATTCTCAGGTCCTCTTTCACTCCTGCTGACAGCCGGACATGATGGTGTGGCAGAGGTAAGCCCGAGAGTGACAGACCTAGCCGTCTGGAAAAAGTTTGCCCCGCTCTCACCACCCTGCAGGCGAAGTTCAGGTGTTCCAGAAACACCTGCACTTCCTTCACAGTCACTTTATGTTTGCTCAGCATTGCGTCCAGCAACCCCAGAATGTTACCCTTTTTGTCATCAGGCAATCTCGCCATCATGGCTAAGGAATCAATCTCGATCCCCAGAAAGGATAAAGTTGTGCAGGGGCCTACTGTCTTCTCCGGCGCCAAGGGAAACCCCTATGTCATCCATAAGCGCTTGGAAATTATCAAGCGCGCTGGCAGTCCTCTGCACCCGGGGCACCTACAAAGAAGAAATCATCCAAATAGTGTGTGACGTGTTCGTGCCTCATGTACCATGTGAATAGCCACTGCAGAAAAGTGCTGAAGCATTCGAATAGAGCACAAGAAATGGAACAGCCCATGGGTAGTGCTTTATCCGCGTACCACTTCCCTTCAAATTAAATGCCTAGCAGCTGAAAGTCGGCAGGGTGTACCAGCAACAAACGGAAGGCAGAATTAATGTCGCTCTTGGCCATCAGTGCCAGTCGGAGATATCCGGAGGGGTCGGTCGCACTCTTTAAGTACACGGACGTGATAAGAAAGGCCCAAATAAATTACGGGGGCTATGCGTGGGTCCAATACGACGAAGAGTTTAGGGCACGCATGGCAGTGGATCCGGGCGAACAATGGGGGGAACTGGACTCCGATTTATGGCAACACACTATGGGCCCGGCGAAATTCGGCAAGTCTTTATGGCTAGTGGACTGCCAATCATTTACAAGCCCTTTCAGTCGCTGTGCCTATCCTAAAAGGAGTGTGTCCCAAACAGCATGCGTCAATACCAGTAACATATTACCTTTGTTACATTACTAATTATTAATACATTTTACTTGGTGGTGGAACCTTCTGATTATGAGCACACATTCTTCAAGAAACACAATGGACCGTCAATTTGTCCCTATCGCTAGAGAAGGCCAGTCTCCTCATGCAGCAAGTTCACCTATCAGCAGAAAGAGGTCAAAGTGAAAGGAAAAGTGGTTCGAGAGTCTCCATCTCGAAGACTGAGCAAAGAAAACAAAGTCTCTGTAGTAGCTTCATTCATTGATACCAAGTGTCTCCGGGATGAGGGTGACTCCTGCCTGCTCATACATCTAGATCTTTCCTCGGTCTTCATCCCAGTCAACCACAAAATCCTACTAAACATTCTCAAGAATACAATGGGAATAATCCGAACAGTTCTTAGCTGGTTCTCATCCTACTTAGACAACTAATAACTGGAAATATGTCACCGGTCTGCTACCGCCATGTTTAAACACCCTGCCCACTCCAGACCCCTGGTGCTGAAGGGTCATGGCCCAGCGCACCGGGCAGATGCTTTTCTCTGGGTAACGTCTCATGAAAATAGCTCTCCCCTCTTTCCTCTGATCGGTCTTGGACTTCTACAGCCAAACCTGCACGCCCTCCTCCCCGCAATGCACATCTTCCCTCTGCAGACCCCTACTCCCTTTGCGCCCCAGTAGCGCCGATACTCTAAAGGCCCCGAAGAACATCCACAACATAAGGGCTGCAAAAAGAACCCTCTCCTCGTGCCCGTAGCATATCGTTGGAAGCGATCGAATCACTCCCGGTAGTCCCCCTACAGTCAGGGGCCTTCGCTGAAGTACCCCCTGGCCAGTTTCCTTCACCCAACCCTCCAGAATCTTACTCCCCAGCTCCCCTGCTGATGGAGTGAAGCCCCAGAAAAGCTTACCCATGAACGCAATAAGACAATTTGCCCACTATCATAACTTTTGACTGGCCCTTTTCTATGAGAGAGTATGAATTGCACCACATACTCCACCCTCTCCCATTCCCAGGACTTCCTTGTGGCCCCCCAGCCAAGAATTTTGACCCTGCCTGATGGAATGCTTTCCTCATGGACACTGCTAGAGACCCAACTACCAATTGAAGTATCCTCTTTCTCCTAAAGACCAGAGTTCTTGTGGCATTCGAGTCTTCGCCGGAGCTGCCTCCGAGGCCATCCCATGGAACCTCTCCCACTGCAAATGAGACAAAGCATTGACAATGTCAATGTCAACCCCTGGGACATATCTGACTCTGAACGTAATGTCCAGACTCATGCAACGCAGGACGAAAACTCTTAATAGCTGCCACAACTGGGGTTTCCTCGCTGACTGTTAGTTGATCACGTGCACCACTGACATATTGTCTACTCGAAACAACACTTTCTTGTGGGCCAGTTGCTCTCCCCATAGTACCACTGCTACTACAACGGGAAACAATTTTAGGAAGGCAATGCTCCGCTTACCCCCTTTCCACTGCTCTGGCCATTCTTCTGCACACCAATGACCCTGCCAGTACAGACCACAGCCGGAACCCCGGCCGCTTCTGAAAATAGCTGTGCATCCCAGTCCATGTCTGTCGGAGCCACTAACGGGATGCTGTTGAACGACTGCAAGAACGTCCTCCACATTCTCAGGTCCTCTTTCACTCCTGCCGACAGCCGGACGTGATGGTGTGGCAGAGGTAAGCCCGAGAGTGACAGACCTAGCCGTCTGGAAAAAGTTTGCCCCGCTCTCACCACCCTGCAGGCGAAGTTCAGGTGTTCCAGAAACACCTGCACTTCCTTCACAGTCACTTTCCGTTTGCTCAGCATTGCGTCCAGCAACCCCAGAATGTTACACTCACTGGAGTGGGAATAGTAATTTTTACCCCTCCGCTATCCAGCACTTTCCCTACTGTTGCACTCACTGGAGTTGGAATAGTAAATGTAATTCCTCTGCTAACCAACACTTACCCTACTTTTGCACTAACTGGAGTGAGAATAGTAATTTTTACCCCTCCGCTATCCAACACTTTCCCTACTGTTGCACTCTTTGGGTGGGAATAGTAATTTTTGCCCCTCCGCTATCCAACACTTACCCTACTTTTGCACTCACTGGAGTGGGAATAGTAATTTTTACCCCTCTGCTATCCAACATTTTCCCTACTGTTGTGTTCTGCCACCACTCTCCAATACACCCAACACTGCAGGAGCGAAGAAAGTCCCAGTCCACTACCCACGCCTTAACCACTATCGCCTATATATGTCATGGCAACAGCAGAAAAAAGGCATCAGGGGAAAGGTGGGGGAAAACAAGGAAAAGAAAACAAACAAGGCGAAACATCCGTCTAGGCTCCCCCCTCTCTGGCTGAAGATGGAACACAGGGAAGCAACTGGTAGCCTTTAGGGGAGGAAGAAGAAGAAGGTATTAAGCAGTGTGCTACATAAAACACCATACATACATGATCAGGTGCACAGTCATAAACAGGAAGATAGGTTCTTCTACCCCTTCTTCATAGTCGTTTTGCCAAGAGGGTAGGATAAGTCACCTTGGTTCTACTCCATCCTGTTGTGGTATAAATGCGGTGCAACCACAGGAAATGCAATAAAGAAATAATCCAAAACCCAATGATGCCAGTTGCCAACTTCTCAAAACGGGAAAAAATACCTTAACTAGGCAAAAAGAAAACGTTACTATTTAATAGTGGAAAGGGATCCCTTTTGTTGCTGGTCTCTGACACGCTGCGTAAAAGCATCCAAAAAACCCACAACGACAGTGACAGGTTACAAAAAATGAGGAAGCAAAATCCAAGATGAGACGCGGACACGAAAAATGTTCCACCCGTACTCACCAGCAAGTGTCCAAAACAAGAATATCCAAATCCAGGGTATTTGGGGGAATATCCACAATAACGAACTTGAAGGAGGCAGGATTCAGGGTCCCACGAAGGAAATCCACCGCGGAGCAGAGTTCCAAGATGCAGAGAGTACGCCGAAGACGCTGCAAGCAAAAACCTTCCGGTAGAAAGAACCGGAAGCGAAACCAAGCGAAGACATGAAGGCGAGCAGTGTTTAAATACTCGCCGTCTACACACTGCAGTCCCCGCAAGTGCACCCAACCACGTACTCAGCACACACAGAAAAAGAAGGAATAAAGAAGAAAGACCAAGAGTCCCGCGGGCCTCCCGCTAACCACGAGACCCAACATGTTGCCTTCACTGGAGTTGGAATAGTAAATTTAATTCTTCCGCTATCCAACATTTACCCTACTTTTGCACTCACTGGGGTGGGAATAGTAAATTTTACCCCTCCGCTATCCAACACTTTCCCTACTGTTGCACTCTTTGAAGTGGGAATAGTAATTTTTACCCCTCCACTATCCAACACTTTACCTACTGTTGTATTCACTGGAGTTGGAATAGTAAGTTGAATTATTCCGCTATCCAACATTTTCCCTACTGTTGCACTCACTGGAGTGAGAATAGTAAGTTTTACCCCTCCGCTATCCAACACTTTCCCTACTGTTCCACTCACTGGAGTGGGAATAGTAATTTTTACCCCTCCGTTATCCAACACTTTCTCTACTGTTGCATTCACTGGAGTGGGAATAGTAATTTTTAACCCCTCCGCTATCCAACACTTTCCCTACTGTTGCACTCACTGGAGTGGGAATAGTCATTTTCACCCCTCCGCTATCCAACACTTTCCGTACTGTTGCACTCACTGGAGTGGGCATGGTAATTTTTACCCCTCCCTTATCCAACACATTCCCTACTGTTGCACTCACTGGAGTGGAAATAGTTATTTTTACCCCTCCGCTATCCAACACTTTCCCTACAGTTGCACTCACTGAAGTGCAAAATTTAAGTTTAAAGACTGTTAAATATTTTAATGTTTTAATTTATAATATAATGTTTTTTTTATTAGATTTTATGTTATAGGTGTATGTGTATATATATATATATATATATATATGAGTTCATTACGGGGCCACGACGGAAAAAGATTTTCATGTCGAAATTAGTGGCACAGCATGATTTATATGTAAATTACTCACCTTCTCGGCCCGGAGGCCCACCGTGGTTTTTTATGGACATTAATATTTGCAAACCAATGGAACCCACTTGGGAAAAACAGTGCCGGCTATCAGGAACTTCAGGTACCAGCATGCTGTGAAAGTAGCACACTTGTGAAATTAATTAGCATGCGTTTAAAAGTGCAGAGAGCGGCAGAGACTGTTGGTTGTGACATTGCTCCTCTGATGAAGAGGCCGTGGCGCCTTGAAACGCGTTAGGAGATTGAATCAATACACTCTGGACTGGGCGAGTGTTGTTTTGATAAGTACACGGTTTTCAAACCATCCTGCTGTTGGCTTTATCGCTTATCAGGGCAACCTGTTTTGATGGCTTTATGTGCGTGCAGCCCGGCCGCAGAGATTTTGCCACCGTGAGAGTTCATTGCGGGGCCCACGACGGAAAAAGATTTTCATGTCGAAATTAGTGGCACAGCATGATTTATATGTAAATTACTCACCTTCTCGGCCCGGAGGCCCACCGTGGTTTTTTATGGACATTAATAGTTGAAAACCAACTGAACCCACTTGGGAAAAACAGTGCCGGCTATCAGGAACTTCAGGTACCAGCATGCTGTGAAAGTAGCACACTTGTGAAATTAATTAGCATGCGTTTAAAAGTGCCGAGAGCAGCAGAGACTGTTGGTTGTGACATTGCTCCTCTGATGAAGAGGCCGTGGCGCCTTGAAACGCGTTAGGAGATTGAATCAATACACTCTGGACTGGGCGAGTGTTGTTTTGATAAGTACACGGTTTTCAAACCATCCTGCTGTTGGCTTTATCGCTTATCAGGGCAACCTGTTTTGATGGCTTTATGTGCGGCAGCCCGGCCGCAGAGATTTTGCCACCGTGAGAGTTCATTGCGGGGCCCACGACGGAAAAAGATTTTCATGTCGAAATTAGTGGCACAGCATGATTTATATGTAAATTACTCACCTTCTCGGCCCGGAGGCCCACCGTGGTTTTTATGGACATTAATAGTTGAAAACCAACTGAACCCACTTGGGAAAAACAGTGCCGGCTATCAGGAACTTCAGGTACCAGCATGCTGTGAAAGTAGCACACTTGTGAAATTAATTAGCATGCGTTTAAAAGTGCCGAGAGCAGCAGAGACTGTTGGTTGTGACATTGTTCCTCTGATGAAGAGGCCGTGGCGCCTTGAAACGCGTTAGGAGATTCAATCAATACACTCTGGACTGGGCGAGTGTTATTTTAATAAATACATGGTTTTCAAACCATCCTGCTATTGGCTTTATCTCGTATCAGGGCAACCTGTTTTGATGGATATATATATATATTTTATTTTTATTTTTCGAGCACAGAACATCACCGCCGTCGCGCCAACTAATCCCGGGTGCTTAATCCAGCGGTGGTGAGCCGCAATCAATACAGAAAACTCAGACGTGCCGGTTTTACGTCCATGAAGGAAAGCACTCACAAGGCATCCGATATACAAAGTGCTTTATTCTGCAGACCCCCTCCCCCCGACAGACGCGTTTCGCCTTGCGGCTTTGTCAATGTCAGGTGTTCTGTGCAACAATTCGGCATTTCAAGACTAGACGCCTCACGTGACAGTAGTAGATAACAATGATGGACTACAGTAGCTCAGATTCATCGCGGCCATCTTTGAACGTGTTTAGTCATACACAATTCATTGAAATGTCGAATAAAAGTAAATAAAGTGCCAGTGCAAACGTGAATTAAAAACATATGATTGGGAAAATGAACCACTATTCTAGATTAGGTGTATATTCATCATTAAAATAAGACATCTCTATGTATAATAAAACATATATCATGTGTCTACAATTCATTGCATAATATTAGTCTTTCTGAATCACACCAGTTTAGTCTCCCAATTTCTGCTATTTGGCCCTGTATGGGCTAGCGTATACATTCCTAAGAGAAATATTTCAAACAATGATTGTAATAATATCTGATTCTGATTTTTAATGATGAATATACACCTAATCTAGAATATATATATTATAGTTTATATATGTATGTTTACATTTTTTTAAATGACATTTATTTCATATATATGTTAAAATGTATATTAAATCCAAATTATTTTTAAATTTTTATTTTTTATTTTATATATTTAACATAATTTTTTACATATAAAAAAATCGATATTTTGTACATCTATATTTTTACATCAATATATTTTTTTCGATATTTTTATACTTACTATTATAAATATAGGATGTCGATATTTTTGACATCGATATTTATGACTCAATATTTGTGTATGGGGATATTTTGGGCGTCGATATTCTATCAGTGAACCCTCTCACAGTACACACTTGCATAGATAAGAAAGGCCACTGTCGAGCTCTCTATAGTCATCAGTACCCTAAGCTTTGATAGCTCTAGCTCCTCTTCCTGGAGCCCTCTTTGGACTGCAATTCTCTATGCAGGAGCTTCATCATCTCAACGTACTCCCCTTTACAAATCTTTTCCTTTGTCGCCTGCATCAGGTGGGCCCCCAGAGGCTTGGCCGTCCCCATGTACGGAAGATTCTTGAACTTGATCTCCGTACTCTCTAACTTGTCCCCAGCTCCGTCTTGTGTGTCTGTCTTCGTCTCCCCCCCAGGTCCAGACCCCACCCCTTTGGCATCCTCTGGGCCTACTGACGCTCCCTCCTCTGCGGCATCCCGTTTCTTGTCTCCCTGCTGTCCTGTAGAAACCCCTGTGTGCACCGTGGGGTCCTCTGTGCCCACTCCGGTGTCCCGCACATACTTCCCTTCCTGCAAGCGGGCCTCCCGCTGTCCTGAGGCTCCCATGCCTCTGTCCCAATGGACACCATTGTCGTGCGGGCCTCCCCGCTTGTCAAACGTCTTCCCACTGCAGGTAATTCCTTGCGAGCCTCTTGCTCTGCACCAATGCCCTCATCAAGTGGGCCTCCCCGCTCTCGCGCTTTGCTAGCTGCACACCTTGCATAACCCACCAGGGGTGAGTCAATACCATATTTCGGAATCTTACCTGGCGCCAAGATCAGTGCCCACTCGGGGGCCCGCAGCTTCGCCAATGCCTGTTGTTTCCACAACCGTACGCGATCTGCGTCCCGCTGGGCCCCTGTGTCCTGAAACATACTAGGTGCAGATGGGTTAGTTGACCCCCGCTGCACCCTCCTGCCATCAGGTACTAACTTCCATAGGATCCTCGTCATCGTCCCTCAGTTCCCCCTTGTCAGAACAACCATGCACTCTTACCTGTAGAAGTGCGCTGGTGAGTTTTGCAGAGACATTATGAACCAACCTTCCAGCACCCTACCTGATAACCTGAGTTTCTTATATTACTAAGGCTACGCGATAGGGTTCAGGGAGGAGGGCCGGAATCCTGGATGCTTGTGGTTGAATCTGTTGTCGACCTGCGAAGCAACAAGACTTATTAACCCTTTTTATACGTGTCAAACTCCTGCGCACATTCCTACTTTCAACATTATCAGATTTTTAAAAAGACGTTTACTCAATTCCCTACCTGCGACTTTTAATATGTAGGCTCTGCGTCCGGATAATGTTGTGATGACTTGAATGGCTTGGGAATTCTGGTGAACAGGAATTCAGAAGAGAAGTTTTTTTTCTTTTCTTCTTTTTGCTAAATAGAATAATGGTTATGATTATTAATACCTTTCCTGATTTTGTTTATTCTTGCCTTTTTATTTGTGCACAAATGTTAGCCTTTGCTTACTACACTTACTTGCAGTCTAATTCCGGAAGTGGTTCATCACTAAAAGAGAATTACAAACGAGAAACAAAAAAAAACATATTCTACATATCAATGTACTGTAATATTCTTAGTTTTGACATCGGTCTCTAGATTCTCAATAATGTTTGCCAAAGTTCCTTTTGTCCTTAACTCAAGTCCAAAAGTTCCAAAAATTGTTCTTGGTTTGTAGCGTTACCGCATTAGAAGATTGCTCTGTCTTGCGATGGGCACCAGAATAAACAAAAGAAGTACTTAGCTTTCTCTCTTTTTTCTATTGCAGATTCAAGCTGGGAAGTCTCCGTATTGCCGATCGTGCGCCAGAAGAAAAGAGGAAATGAAGCCGGGGCCGAGCCGAGATGTCATCAGGAGGAGCATCCCTGGAAACCGGTGAGTATCCGTAACTTCACGGAAGGCTAAGCACCTTCCAGAAGTCGGGTGTGGTATTAAATAGTAATGCCACACCCAAGATGGCCACCACGCCGTCGTACGCGTTGCGTAACGCGGCGTGCGGCGAGTTTCAGTTTACCTGTGTGCCGGGAAGCCAGCCGCGGCACAGTCCTGATGAAATACCGATCTCCTTTCTTTTCTGCATGCCGCTTTTTCCATACTTCTCCACCAAGTGTCCAGGGCAAATAAACTTGATCACAAATCAAAATTAAAGCCCAAAACAAATGCTGCCCAAATAAATACCAACCTGGTATATATCCTAATGCAACCTGGCATGTTCCTATAGTATGTATACATTCAAAGTCACTCACTAAATAATAACACATGTTCCCATAGTATGTATGCAATCACAGTTACACATTTAGGCAATAATACACATAAGGTCGTGCTGGTGGCACGGGACAGGGGTGGGTTTTTATACATTAAATTTCCTGCACTTTTGCAATGGATCCCTGTGCACCGGGGATTTCATGACAGTACTCCCCTCTCAAAATCCCCCCTAACACCTGAGGAATTGGTTTGGGTTTGATTGGATAGCGTGTATGAAATTCTTTTACTAAACGTGGGGCATTTGATAAATTTGCAAGTTGTTCCCATGACCTTTCTTCTGGCCCGTAACCCTTCCAATCTACCAGATAAAACAACTTTCCACGTACCCTCTTGAAATCAAGTACAGCCTTAACCTCAAACTCGGGCACCCCTTCTATATTAATTGGAGGAGGTGGGGTTTTCATTGGGTCTTCTGATTGTATGGTTTAGGTAAAGATACATGGAAGACAGGATGGAAACGACAGATTGATGGAAGCTTTAATTTAACACTCACGGGGTTGATGATTTTTTTTATAGTAAAAGGTCCAATGAACCGGGGGCAGAATTTTTTGGTAGTTTTTATCTGTAAATTGCGTGTAGATAACCAAACTTTGTCTCCAACCATATACAAAGGTTGGGGGGAACGATGACTTTTGACTTTCCTTGGCCTTGGCTAAGTGGAACTGTGCTAGTTGTTGAACTGACATTAAATTAGTGACATATTCTATAATCGATGGAACAGTTAAAGAAGATGGCAATTCACTAGGGATAGTCTTGGGATGAAATCCATACGAACAAAAGAATGGTGACATATCAATAGATGAATGATCTACATTGTTGTAAGCAAACTCCAAAGCCCATAAAATGTCAGACCATTCTTGTTCACAAGTTGCTAACGTACATCGTAAAAATTGTTCAATCGTTTGATTTGTGCGTTCTGTTAAACCATCAGTTTGAGGGTGGTAACTAGAGGAGGTGCATACTTCCATGTTTAATGATTTACTTAAATTTTGCCAGAAGTGAGAAATAAACTGGGGACCTCTGTCTGAAACAACAACAGATGGAATTCCATGTAAGCGAATGATTTCTTGAAGGAACACGTGTGCTGTTTCCATAGCTGATGGAATTTTCTTTAACGGAATGAAATGGGCCATTCGTGTGAAATGATCTACCACGGTTAAAATGGTAGTGAAACCAGTCTTAGTCCGTGGGGGTAACGTCCGTATGCCAAGGCTGTGGGGGTAACGGTAAGGGATGTAACAATCCACTTGGGGCCTTATGTGAGGTTTTGTTCTGAATGCAAATGGCACAAGTATCAATGTAAAGTTGGACATCATGAAACATGGAAGGCCACCAGAAGTGTCTTTTCATTAACTGATAAGTCTTAGTTACACCAGGATGTGCAGATAAAGTGGTATCATGATGCAATTGTAACACCTGTTTTTGTAAAGCTTTTGATGGTATAAAAACCTGATCATTCATCATCAATAAGTTATCTTTCATTTTAAGTAATGGATACAGACTTTGCCATTCTTGTAAAGGCTTTTTAGAAATTTCTTGCTGTATGTTTACAAGTAAATCATTACTAGTGAGACTGGCCTGAAAACAGTGTGTAGGCAAAATGTCCTGAATTTCTTCTCTTTCTGAACATATATCCTCCTGGGTACCAATGCGTGATAAAGCATCTGCTTTATTGTTTTCTTTTCCTGGGCGATAAGTAATCACAAAGTTGTAATCATTAAAGAACATAGTCCATCTAAGCTGACGAGCAGAAAGAGCTTTTACAGATCGTAAAGTTTGAAGATTTTGACGATCAGTATAAATTGTGATTGGGTGCCTGGCCCCTAGTAGGTAGTGGCGCCATTCTTCAAACACAGCTTTTATAGCCAATAATTCTCTGTCCGCTATTGCGTAATTTTGTTCCGCAGGAGATAGTTTCCTAGAATAGTAGGCTATGGGGTGCATCTGCCCAGTATCTTTATGTCTTTGAGACTAAATTCCTCCAAAAGTGAACTGGGAAGCATCTGCCTCGACAATGAATGGGCGAGCCGGATCAGGATGCATTAAAATGGGAGCTGAAGTAAATTGGTTTTTTAATTCTTGGAAGGCTTTTTCAGCAGCTTCATCCCATTCAAATTTTACGCCTTTTCGTAAAAGCTTAGTAATAGGTGTTATGGTCTGGGAATAATTACGTATAAAACGTCGGTAAAAATTAGCAAACCCAAGAAAACTTTGAATCTGCTTTACAGAAGAAGGGCTTGGCCAGGTGAGTACAGCTTCAATTTTCTTTGGGTCCATTTCAATGCCAGTGGAACTAATTACATATCCTAAAAAGTCAACCTTAGAAGTATGGAACATACTTTTCTCTAACTTGACATACAAAGAATTCTGTAGTAGCTGTTGAAGAATGGCGCGAACCTGCTGTACATTTTCTGTTTCAGTTTTGGAATAAATAAGGATGTCGTCAATGTATACTACACAACAAATGTCTAAGAAATCCCTCAAAACTTCATTTATAAAAAAGTGAAATGCTGCTGGAGCATTGCAGAGTCCGAAGGGCATGACTTGATATTCAAATAGTCCGAACTTAGTGCGAAACGCTGTTTTCCATTCATCGCCCTCACGGACTCGTACAAGATGGTAAGCTCCACGCAGATCGAGTTTAGTATAAATGGTGACATCCTTAATTTGGTCCAATAGTGTCGGAATTAAGGGAAGTGGGTAACGATTTTTTATTGTCACATTGTTGAGTGCGCGGTAGTCAATGCACGCGCGTAATTCTCCCCCCTTCTTTGGTATGAAAAACAGAGGGGATGATACAGGGGACTTTGAATGTCTAATGAACCCATTAGCAAGGTACTCATCAAGGTAATTTCGCAGATGTTCATTTTCCCCCTCAGTTAGGGCGTATATGCGACTGCACGGTAGAGTAGCTCCCGGGACTAGATCTATACGGCAGTCGTAATCCCCATAGGGAGGTAAAGGATTTGCCTTTTTTTAAATTAAATACGTCTAAGAGATCAGAATATTCCTGTGGAACACCTTCAAGAGCTGACACTGTCTTGGAATGTTTTGGAAAATCATATCCTTGTATTCACAACTCCTTTACTTTCTGTTGAAAACATTCCTCATGGCAATGTAGTGAATTAAACTAACCCTGGGCGTAGTACTACGCTACGCTCACGGAGCATGCGTAGTTTGTGCTACTACGCTCTACGCAAATTGCACGTAGCACAGTGCAAAAACTGTGCTAATTGATGTAGCATAGAAGCAAAACCATCAACATCTACAAATGCTTTGATAAAGCAATTTTACATGCTAAAAAGCATATAACCAATTCACAAAAATGAACTGTGAGGATGAAAATATCAGGCAATGAGAGAGGTGATGATTTTGGGGTCCCACCTAACCTAGGGGGAGGACCAAGCAGATGCCTTGAACACAAAGAGCATATCATGCTGAATGATTCAGTGGTGGTCCCTTCCTCCTAGGACCATCCCAAACACAGTTATGGGCAAAAATACAATCCCAACCAAAGGCTCTGCAAAGCATTATGGGACGAGATTAGCAGTGGGCAGTGAATATTATAGTGTCCAATATCAAAATAATTCTACAAAGAGCTGCAGTTCAACTAGTCGTTACTAGATGTCCTCACGAGTCAAATGCAAAAGCATTGAATTTATTAATATATCAAGCTGCAGTTCCACTAGTCGTTGCTAGATGTCCCTCACGAGTCAAATGCAAAAGCATTGAAACTCTTTCATGAAGCTTTTGCATTTGACTCGTGAGGGACATCTAGTAACGACTAGTGGAACTGCAGCTTGATGTAATAATTTCAATGCTTTTGCATTTGACTCGTGAGGGACATCTAGTAACGACTAGTTGAACTGCAGCTCTTTGAAGAATTATTTTGATATTGGATACTATAATATTCACTGCCCACTGCTAATCTCGTCCCATAATGCTTTGCAGGGCCTTGGTTGGGATTGTATTTTGCAATAACTGTGCTTGGGGTGGTCCTAAGAGGATGGGACCACCACCGAATCGTTCAACAAGATGTACTTTTTGTTTTCAAGGCATCTGCTTGGTTCTCTCCCTAGGTTAGGGAGGATCCCAAAATCATCACCTCTCTCACTGTTTGTTAATTTAATCATTTTCACTTTTGTGAAATAACTATATGCATTTTAGCATATAAAGACAAAGATACTTATTTTATCTTAACTTGCACTGTGCAAGATGCCGTTGGCAATTATTGCACAGTGCAGACAAGCACACAGCTACGCACTACGCAAAGCACTACACAATTTGCGTAGCTACGTGTAGTTCAAAGTGTACTTTGCGTCGCTACGTGTAGTGCTACTACGCAAACTATGCCCAGGGTTAAATTAAACAATATTGTTTTCTTCAACCAGTCAATCTTGGGGTTATGTAAAACCAACCATGGAATCCCCAAAATAAGACAAAATTGAGGTGCATCGATGACATCGAACCTTATGTTTTCTTTATGGTTGGTAGAACAAGTCATAATTAATTGCTCAGTGTGGTGTTGTATTAATTCTGATGTAAGTTCTTTGCCATCTACTGCCCTGACTATCTCTGGTCTGGTTTTTGGTAGAATTTTTAATCCCAACTCCTGTACTAATTGTGTGTCAATAAAATTACCCGTGGCTCCGGAGTCAATTAACGCATCCAAGGACAACGACTGTGCTCCTTCTTCAAAAGATGTTAGTGTAACAGGAGCGGCAGAGGCCAAACTAGAAAGAGTACTCGACAAATCGACCTCTTCTTTTATCGAGCTCATTAGTTTTCCGACTGTTGTACTAAAACTACTTCGGTCGTCTTTGGTTTCGATTTATTGGGACGAGTAGGACATTCCTTAACAAAATGTCCAGTCTTTCCACAATAAAGACACGGGTTCATTTTTCTACGTTTCTCTTTCTCTTCTTTTTAAGGGGACCTCGAAGAGCTCCTATTTGCATGGGTTCTCCCATATCGGTTTTAGAGACGGGTTGACTTTTGGTGTTTGTCTTGTCTTTAAATAGTACCATCTTATGGTCAGACTTTTTTCGTTCCCCTTTCCTTTCCGTTAAGCGATGATTCAATTTTACTACTAAATCAATGAACTCATTACAGTCGTCTGGTGGGTCTAGAATTTGTGTTATCATGTCTTTGAGTTCGTCCCGTAACCCTCTATAAAAGAGAGACACCCGTTTCTCTTCAGGCCATTCTGCCTTAATTACTAATCTATTAAATGTTGAAATGTAATGAATTAGGTCGGAGGAACCTTGTCTTAAATTCAATAACTCATTATCTGCAGACTGTACAAATACATGCTTGGCAAATAATTTCTTCATGGTTTCTTTAAACCTCCTAAAGTCATATAATAAAGGGTCATCGCGTTCCACTAAAGGAACTGACCACAAGGCGGCGTCCCCTCCCAAATAGGATAAAATAAAAGCTATCTTAGAGGAGTCATCAGGGAAGGTGGCAGGTTTGGCTATAAAATGTAAATGACATTAAGAAAAATAGTAAATTTGTTACTATCTCCATGAAATCTTTCTGGGGGTGCTAGAGGAACTGTGACAGGGGTTACTACCTGTATTTGCATAGGAGCAGAGGCTGAGGCACTGTGTACTGTTTGCGTCATAGGCTGAAAACTGGGCGGCTTAAGGAGGTGTTTTTGTGGTGAGGGAAAATTCCAAGATGATCTTTCCTGCATGTTTTGCTGTAAAGTGGAAAGGTCTCTTCGTAATGCTGCATTTTCAGACTTAATGTCTGCTAAGATTGTAGCAATATCTTGTAACTAAGGGGCATATTAGCAAGACCCACGTTAAAATTATCGCCGTTTTAGCGGCAGGAAACTGCCGCTAAAACGGCGATAATGGGCTTGCTAATATGCGTTATGGAATTCCAATAGAAGCCCAGGTTAGATGTCCTGCACATCTAACCTGGGCTTCTATTGAATTCTATAACGCATATTAGCAAGCCCATTATCGCCGCTTTAGCGGCAGTTTCCTGCCGCTAAACGGCGATAATTTTAACGTGGGTCTTGCTAATATGCCCCTGAATTTGCTGAGCTTGATCCATAACGTCTGGGCAAAACGTATTCTTGTGGGCTTAGCCTTCTGTCAGAACAACCATGCACTCTTACCTGCAGAAGTGCGCTGGTGAGTTTTGCAGAGACGTTATGAACCAACCTTCCAGCACCCTACCTGATAACCTGAGTTTCTTATATTACTAAGGCTACGCGATAGGGTTCAGGGAGGAGGGCCGGAATCCTGGACGCTTGTGATTGAATCTGTTGTCGACCTGCGAAGCAACAAGACTTATTAACCCCTTTTATACGTGTCAAACTCCTGCGCACATTCCTACTTTCAACATTATCAGGTTTTTAAAAAGACGTTTACTCAATTCCCTACCTGCGACTTTTAATATGTAGGCTCTGCGTCCGGATAATGTTGTGATGACTTGAATGGCTTGGGAATTCTGGTGAACAGGAATTGAGAAGAGAAGTTTTTTTTCTTTTCTTCTTTTTGCTAAATAGAATAAAGGTTATAATTATTAATACCTTTCCTGATTTTGTTTATTCTTGCCTTTTTATATGTGCACAAATGTTAGCCTTTGCTTACTACACTTACTTGCAGTCTAATTCCGGAAGTGGTTCATCACTAAAAGAGAATTACAAACGAGAAACAAAAAAAACCATATTCTACATATCAATGTACTGTAATATTCTTAGTATTGACATCGGTCTCTAGATTCTCAATAATGTTTGCCAAAGTTCCTTTTGTCCTTAACTCAAGTCCAAAAGTTCCAAAATTTGTTCTTGGTTTGTAGCGTTACCGCATTAGAAGATTGCTATGTCTTGTGATGGGCGCCAGAATAAACAAAAGAAGTACTTAGCTTTCTCTCTTTTTTCTATTGCAGATTCAAGCTGGGAAGTCTCCGTATTGCCGATCGTGCGCCAGAAGAGAAGAGGAAATGAAGCCGGGGCCGAGCCGAGATGTCATCAGGAGGAGCGTCCCTGGAAACCGGTGAGTATCCGTAACTTCATGGAAGGCTAAGCACCTTCTAGAAGTCGGGTGTGGCATTAGATAGTAATGCCACATCCAAGATGGCCGCCACGCCGTTGTACGCGTTGCGTAATGCAGCGTGCAGCGAGTTTCAGTTTACCTGTGTGCCGGGAAGCCAGCCGCGGCACAGTCCTGATGAAATACCGATCTCCTTTCTTTTCTGCATGCCGCTTGCTCCATACTTCTCCACCAAGTGTCCAAGGCAAATAAACTTGATCACAAATCAAAATTAAAGCGCAAAACAAACGCTGCCCAAATAAATACCAACCTGGTATATATCCTAATACAACCTGGCATGTTCCTATATTATGTATACATTCACAGTCACTCACTAAATAATAACACATGTTCCCATAGTATGTATGCAATCACAGTTACACATTTAGGCAATAATACACATAAGGTCGTGCTGGTGATACGGGACAGGGGTGGGTTTTTATACATTAAATTTCCTGAACTTTTGCAATGGATCCCTGTGCGCCAGGGATTTCATGACACCCCTGTTCAAGACTGCCCTGATCAAAGTCCAACAACGTATCCTCTGAATGCGCCCCCACCCCCAGGACCCCTCTATTTCTTCCATCGGGCATGATGTGTGCAGACAGCATCAACTAAACTCACGCCAACTTACCGGGAGGGCCTGACCTTTGTCCTCCCCACCTCTCGACGGAAGCAGGACGCATAGTCCTGTATTCCAGCTGTAATGCGGGCACTCCCGGCCCTTCTGGCCGTTGCACCGCCGAGGTCATGCTAGACATTCTTGTGGCAGTGATCTTGCTGCCCCCCGAAGCATGTCAACTTCGCTGAAACTTCAACTCTGCTCTGACGGGCCGCCCTGGGCTCTCCCGAGTCCGGACCCCAATCAACCAACTGACCTGCAAAACAGAGACATGAGAACTAACTCCCCCTGCTCCCACCACTCCTGTGACCTACCCTCCCCTTTCCTTGCTGTGGGCCCACCGACCTCCCCGCCGCACCTCACCTAAACCCTTCCCGGCTGCCTCACTTCGCCTACTCTGGCTTCACTCCCCTCCCTGGCCAACTCCCCCCCCCCCAAGGATCTCCTCCCCCTCTCCTTCACTCCAAGCCAAATCCTCCACTGCTGACCTGCAGTGAGGAGGGAAAAAGTGGGCCAGGCCCCCTCCCCCGCTCCCCCTGTGAGCCCCCGAGCGCATCACCCCTGCCAGTACCCCCCCATGCTGCCCGCACGCCCAACGGTGCCTGTTCCAGCCAAGTATCCTTACCCCAGTCAATGGTGTTCCAATAACTGGCTTGTGGGGGGGCAGGTCCTCCTCCCCCTGTACCTGCTCCTCTGCCGCCTCCCCCGCCACCCACACTTTGTAGACCTCCCTGAAATCTACCACCTCCTGACCCTGCCTGGCTGTAGCGCTATCCCTCAGTGCCCTAATCCTCTCTACCTGCCCGTCCTCCCCTGCCCTCTGCCCAGTCCTGCTGGCCTGGGCATTCTGTGCCCTTGTGTGAAGGGGCCCGGCTCTCTCCTTCCCCCACCTAGAGGCCTCGCGGCTGTCGGCAGAGGCTCCGCCCCCGCTCTGACGTGTGAATTCCCTGCCTCGCTTGAAGGGTCCCCACCACTTTCCATGCCCTTCAGCCCCTCTTTTTGCCCATGATGTGTGGTGGAGGACCCGTTCCATAACCCTGCCCCTCCCTCTCCCCCTCGGGACTGCTCTGCTGTCAGAGGCGGCGCCTCCCCCTTGTACAGCTTGCTAGGCCTTGCAGGTGATAACCGGGGCCTCACACCATACCCCCCTGCAGCCAGGGACCTGGGCTGGGTATCCTTCCATACCCCTGCTCCCCACGGGGCCGCGCTGGTGACCACAGTGGCCCCGCCTGGTTGGGAAGAATGCGAGGCCTCACTGGAGCTATCGGAGGCCTCGCATCAAACATCCACCCCTGCCAGGGACCTGCTCTTCCTTCCCTCCCCTTCCCCTCCTCCCCGCAGGGCCGCACTAATGCCCCGCCCCTTTGGTGGACTGGCGAGGCCTTGCTGGAGTAGGTGGAGGCCTCGCGGCCCCTGCCTGCAACTACGCCTCTCCCCTGCCTAGAGCCTGAGACCAGGGAGACGAAAATCCAGGACCTCCAGCACTTCCTTGGCCCCGCCCCGCACCGCTTCTCAGGGCCGCTCACCGAGTCTGGGAGCAGCCCCTCCTACCTACCTAAGCGGGCAGAGCAAATGACCTGTGTGGGGACCCGCAGGCAAGAACCGTGGCCACAACCCCATTGGCCACCCGACGCACCGGGCGGCCTCCCGGCACTAGGGCCCCTTTCGGCGAGGAGGTCGAGGCATCCTGCCTCCGACAGGAGCCGTACCGCCTGCACCACCTTCTCACTGACGCCTGCCATCACGCCTACTATTGCAGTGAGTACTTAACACACCCTACGCTACTTGGGGCAACAAAACTATGTATATGCCCACCTGTAAAATTATGCAAAATATGGGACCTGAGCAAAAATATGGGACCTGCCTAGGGACCAGCCACCGTGTCACCAAGACAAAATGGTGGCTGATGCCCTAAAATGGGGGATATATATATACCTTGGGCAACGGAGTAGCCCAAAAGTAGCCAACAAACGCCTGTACAGTTGCTGGACCGCACCACCTTCCCCAAACACCCCAGGGGGCAGACCTCTCTGTGGTCGGCTGCCCCCAAAGTCCACATGGTGCTGTAAAAGCACAGAAGGCCATGAAGACCAAAGCGGCGTAGTGAGATCGGATACCTATCCTTATTGAGTTTTAGAGGTAAGGCCGGTCCGGTGGACAGTGTGTGCAAGGGTGTGTGAGCGAGATCAACTTAGTCTGGCGGGACCCGGAACTGCTAAACGAGTGGCTGATAGCGATAGTCAGTGACTGTGGGAATGAAAGACAGTAGCAGCCAGCAGCAGAGGAGCAGTGATAAACATCAGCTGTGATCAGCTGCAGACAAAAGGCAGCCCAGCCATACCAAAGAACCAGTGGCGTACCAAGGGGGCCCCGGGCGGCACGAGTTTTGGGGAGTTAGCCTCCTTCGGCTCTTACCTGCCGTTTTGGGGTGCCAATCGAACCCCTCTCCCGCTCTACAATGCAGCCGGCATAGGGCGGGAATTGGCGGAATCTCACCAGCACCCCCCGCCCCACTCGCTCCACTCTCTTCAATGCGGCCGTCTGGGCGGCAAACGCAGGGACCGCCAAGGGCGGCTGCTCAGAACACAGGTAGGAATGTGGAGATGTGGTGAATGTGAGCCGATAGGATCAACTGGCGTGGCGGGAGAAGGGAGTGCACAGTTTCAATGGCAGAGGTGCGGCAATACAGCACAGTGCTGGGAACACCGGATCTGGGGCTGCTGGTATTTGATTGGAGCCTAGGAAGCAGAGGGGAAGAAAATACCCTTCTGGCCAGGAACAGCCACGTGATCGCTGGAATCATTCCATGAGTGAAAGCATTGCATCCTCACCACATGTGTGGGTGACTCCCAGCGATAAGGAGAGGCTAGACTGGGACTACGGAAGACAAGGGGGTTCCCTTCTTTCCTCCACTCACTCCTCCTGAAAGGCTATTATGATAGGTGAACAGAATGCTTGTAGAAAACCTCAGTGACCCCTTTACCAGGGCAAAAGAAGAGTCCACCCAGCACAGGAGGGGAACCAGCTACAGCAAGGGATCAAAGCCAGGCAAGTCAGCTTGGGACCCTGCCCACGAGTGGTTGGGCAGACAACACCGAAGCCTGATCTATCCAACATCTGTATTGAGAGATGAGATGGTTGTCACCTCAGGACCCAAAAGGTCCTTGCACATCGATTGTGAGGAACAACCCACATCCTGCAATGCTGGGCCACGACAGCTATACACCGTAGCTCTAATATTTGCCATGGGTGCAACAAACCCAACCGCACAAACTTGCCAAGTATTAACCTCCTGGGATCGAGCACTGCTAAGGATCCCTAAGGCACAAATGAGGTGGTCCACAGATGACCTAATCCTCCCCCTAACAACACTGGTGGAAGTACTCATGGCCATTATGGACTCCAGATCAGTTCTGGAGCAGAAGATTGACACTGTGCAAAGGTGTTGAACCTCGTGAGGGACAACTTCAAGAAAATATCCAATCAATCAGCATTTGTAGAGCGAATCACTGTCAACCCTGGGGCTATCTGGACGCTTGGGTGTGAGGTCTATGTCGAAAAGCCAGGTCTTGAGGAAACAGCAGGAAGAGGGAAGAAACAAGCAGAAAAGGCAAAACAGAGGGCACAAAAACGAGTGAGCAGTAAAGGCAAAACAGAGGACAGAAAAATTAACAGAAAAGGCAAAACAGAGGGCAGAAAAACAAGCAGAAAAGGCCAGAGGACAGTAAAACAAGTAGAAAAAGGCAAAACAGAAGGCAAAAAAACCAAGCAGCAATGGCAAAACAGGGCAGAAGAGGGCAACACTGAGGGCAGAAAAACGAGCAGAAAAGACAAAACAGAGGGCAGGAAATAAGCAGGAAAGGCAAAACAGAGGGCAGAAAAACTAGCAGAAAAACACAAAACAGAGGGCAGAAAAACAAGTGGAAAAGGCAAAACAGGGCAAGAAATGAGCTGGTAGACAGGCAGCAGAGGGTAGCAGACTGTGGGCAAGCTGGACAGGAGAACTGCCGCAGGGGGAGCTTGAATGAGGACCTGCTCAATGGGGTCACGCTGTGGCCTCCATTAAGGAGGTCCTAGGGTGACGGCGGGGCACTCGGTGGAGGTAGGAGGGAAACAGCAGGAGAAGGGAAACACTGGAAGAAACAAGCAGAAAAAGACAAAACAGAGGGCAGAAAAGGAAGCAGAAAAGGCGAATCAGAGCATAAGAGGGCAGAACAGCTGAGATCAGCAGACCACCATGTCTGTGATCGCTTTTAAATATAGCAATAATTTTTTAGGTCGAGCCTAGCCAGTGCATGCGCTGTCGCAAGACCTGTAGTAAACAGAATATGGAGGGTAATTTCTCCTGCCGCTTGCCATTGGTTAACTCTGGCATTGCTCTTCTTATCTGGCTTATTGTTGGCTGGCGATCCGATACATCACTTCCATTTTTGTAGGAAGCAGCACCGACCCACTACAGTTTAGTTACACTGCTGGGCTGTTATCTTTTCATTTAGGGACTACTTCCTTGTTTTTTTTGCTGCTCGCATTCCCAGAGGAAGTTTGCACACTGCCGCCGCTGGCACATCTGCCAGCTTCCTGCCCTCACCCGACGCCTTGCTCCACCGCTCTCTACCCGGGACCGACGCTTCCTGTCTGGCACCACCTGAAGCACTGGTCTCCGCTCTCACCCTGACTGAATTAAATGGGCAAAACCAGGCGTGTACCGCACAGTTATGTTCGTTAAAACTACTGCAGGTCTTTCTTTCTGTGGAGTTCATGACAAAATAAGGACCATCTGTACTCTCTACTCTCTTGGCAACCAGGTGAACAAAGCCTAGTGCTGACGCTCACATGTCTCATCAGCGTTTATTGGCGCCATCGATGATAAAAACGGTGTTTAGTGTCTGAGGGTTTTTGCAAGCTGCTTGTAAAGCCAGCCATAAAAGCCTTCCTTAAGCCGGTGCTTAGCAATCCGCAGATAAACAAGATGCCACTGCAGACCTTTGTCTCACCCCCACCCACCCCACCGCAAATGGTAGATACCTGGACATGTGCTCGGGTCTGCTTCTCACATTTAAAACATCGTTGTAGCAACAAAAACAAGCATTGGCATAGCCAATAGGTCTCGCCTTTGGGACTTTGTAAGTGTTTAGCCAAGCAGCCCATTCTGTGTAACTGTACTAAATTGATGTAGTGAACTCTCAGTATTAGAGGTTGCACCACAATTCATACTAACAAGTCTGCTTTCACTCACCTTTGCCTTCGAAATGTACTTTTTTTTGTTTAGAAGAACTTTATTAGGTTCAAGCAAATTCAGATATACTGATGCAATAAAGTTGATACAAACTTTGTAAATGAAGGTGGGGAAATGTACAAGATCCAATTTGAGTAAAGCTATCACAATAAAATACATGCTCAAGAATAAATGAAACCCATTGAGCCTACAAAAATTAATGAAAAGACTTGGGTAACCGTTTACCACTTGGGGGAGCTGTCGCCTAACTTTAACACCGATGCCGGGGAATTCTAGAAGAAAATAAAACGTTACGTTTTCCAGTTGTCGTTTCGGGCCGTGTACATTGCAAGCTGGGGCCCTTGTTGTACCGTCTGCAGACGGCTGAAATATTAGGTGCTGTCATGTTGGTTAAAACATCAGTTTTTAAAAATGTAAAAAAGCATCAAATATAAAAATAGGATGTATGTATATTATCAAGTAGAGAAACGTAAACGTTATTTTACGAGGGACATAATTAAATAAAGCTACTATAATAATAATACCCTGATGGGAACACGTAGAGCCAGGTCTCCAAAACACTTATTACTGGTTTTGTATCGCTCTCAGTTCTCCGTTGTTCACTGCATCCCGGTACCAGTCCTCTTTAAATATAACATGCGAAAGCACGGCGCGTTGCATGTAACCTGACCCACCAGGATTGCAGCTGCCACACTGCGTGCCGCTGCTCGCTCCCGACAGCAAAACGCCATGGGAGTGGCCTTTACACAAAGAGGTGGGACACGCACCCGCCTTTGGCCATTTGCGTGCTTTCATTATTGAAAGCCACACGCAAAGGCCAATAGAATGTGTGGGAGTTGCCAAACAGACACGGAGAAGTTTGGAGTGCTCACAAGAAGCCTCCCATAGAGCAGCGCATGCGCACTGCGCTAGGATTGACCTAAAAACTTAGATCAACGTTTTCTTTTTCCCCCCTAAAACAGGCAGTCCCTGCAATTTTGTGCTTTTGGGAGCATAGACGGGAGGGGTGGGTAGAGCGGGACAGATTCACCCTCCAAGGAGGGGCTGAGTAGCTGACACCAAGGGGTGAGTGAGCTCTCTGGCAGCCCAGTGCCCCTAATGGCTCTCCGCCCTGGTCAGAGGAGATTTAAGCCCCCCAGAGACAGGGTGACTGTCTGCGCAAACCGGATAAAGAATCCCCCGGTGCAGACAAGAAGCGCTGGCAATGGGAGATGGGCAAAAACTCCCGGGAGCCAGTCTGCCATCCACCTGAGCGGTCAGGTCAAGGGTCATACTTTTTTATTAAAATATATATTTATATTCTATTTATAAATGGGACTTAACATCAATGCTTGTTCAGTTTCTAATCTCTCTCAGGGTTGGCAAATGAAGGAACTAAGAACAGGTTGATTACTTTGCAGAGGACCACACGTATGTAAGTAGGCAAGCCGGGATTAGAACCCGGGTCCCAGTGTCAACATTTAGCTACCAGACATACTTTATGTAGAAAAATGTATGCAGTTATTGTTAATCTCCTTCTTGTAGTCGGTTGTATGAATAATATTTTCCAATCAGTGATCTATGTTTTTCAAAGTTTGTGATAGAGATTGCTGACAGCTCAAGTTCGCCCCTCTCTGAATGACAGGTCTTATAATTACTTACTTCAATAATACGAATGTTATTACCCATATGTAGATATAGGACAGAAACAACCCCTTCTGAATTAGAAATTGTACATTTCAGATTACACATTAATATTAACGTCTGCTTGCATTCATACACCGTGTTTTTTCACTAGGTGCTCGAATGGTAGTACGTGAAAGGCTGGGTCCAAACTGGGGTGGAACAGTGAGCAAAAAACAATGGATTTAACCCAGATCTATGACTAGGGGTGAATGCTTGACAATGTTCAGCATTCCGTTCGTTATCTTGTTGTGTTGCTAAAGTCAGTAGGATGCCACAAGCCATTTTAAAAGTTAGAAAAAAAAGTTATTACATACATTCCTATGCGTGTTGTCCCGTGCTTCAATATTTGTACAACGCCACGAACAGCTATAACTGTTTCATAGCTCTGCACGACACGAAGTGCCTATCAAGAGGCACAGTTAAACGTGTTCCCTGTTTATTCATCGTGAAATCACCACGAATTGTTGACCTCACCTGTATTAGCAATAGTTTCTGTTTCTATGGCATACAACAAACAAGCATTTGCAATGCAATAGGTCTAGCATTTACGCGAGTTTGAGCTATTGACATTGCAAATAACAATGCCTTTTATTTTTGTTTTGGTTTTTAAAACACAAATTAAAGGCATTGGCATTTACAATGCCAATAGCTTAAACTCGTGTAAATGCGAGACCTATTGCATTGCAAATGCTTGTTTTGTAAAGCAGCCCGTTTTCCTTAAAGGAAAACGAGATGCTTTACCAAAAGAAAAATGAAAAGTTTTCTTTTCATTTTTTAAGAGCAGGTAGTGGTCCGTGGGACCACTGCCTGCTCTTAAAAATGCTTTTACAAACATTCACAAAGGGAAAGGGTCCCTTGGGGACCCCTTCCCATTTGCGAATGTCTTACCACCTACTTGAAGTAGGTGGTAATATGCGAATGTTTTGCAACCGCATTTACGGTCACAAAACATTCATGCATACTGTTAGGATTCGCTATTTGGAAGGGCCGCCCTAAACACGCCCCTTCCAAATAGCGAATCCCAAACCCATTTTGCGATTCGGTAACAGGTTACCGAATCGCAAAATTGGGTTACATGCATCGCAAAAGCATTTTTTGTGATCGCAAACGGGCCGATCCTGCGAATCGGCCCGTTTGCGGGGAGAAAAATGCTTGATGCATCTGGCCCTAAGTGATTTGCCCAGAATCACAGGATGCTGAGCTGATGCTGAAACTCAGACCTGCATCTCAATGTCCAAAGGTGGCAGCTCTGGCCATTACACCCTTACGCCACACCCTCTCACACTCTAGACAGATATCAAGTGTGAGAAACCAGGACCTGTTTGCAGTTCCCCCCACTTTGTGCCCCATTTTGACTACTAGCGGCTGGTTTTCTGACTTCGATTGTGCCCTGGGCTCTGCTAACCAGATCCAGGGCCGGCGCTCTGATTGAAAGAACATGGTAATTAGGTATATTTACAATTGGTTCAGACAACCTACCTGTAAGTCCCTACTATATGGTAGGGCATGTAGCTTTAGAGGCACAGAAGATTTAGTTCACTTGAATGTGCACTGCTGGGGTTAAGCCTGGGTGTAAAAATCCGCTCCGCTCACGGAGTTTGAGGAGTTTTGGTGACTCGTCTTCCGCGTAGAACGCGGAGTCACCAAAAAACTCCGCACTCCGCAACGGAGAGGAGCTTTTTTGTGTTTGTGCACCCAAAATCCGTTTTTGCGTGCGCGGGAGCAACTTACCTGGTGCCTGCGATCACCGATGAGATTTCCCGAGCCGTTCGCGAGCGCCACGAGATTTGCTAGGCGGCCGTATGGTCCCGCGAGAGTGTGCGGTCGCGAACACGTAATTCGACCGTGCCATTGAACTTCTGGCGGAAGTTTTGTGAAAAACACGATCCCGAACGCGCAGAATCTACCGCGACTGCAATCTGGAGCAGCATCAAAACCTTCTCTAAATGATGATTTGGAGTAAACAAACTCCTCAAATTGACATTTGGCTGTACTTTTTTGTGCAAGGAGTCCTTTTTCTTTTTTTAACTTTTTTTCCAAAGAGGAAGGAAGTGCCCCAGAGTCTCCATCTTCCTGTTCCTGTCCAGCAGGCTCCTCCCAGTGCTTTGTCCATCTCCTGGTTACTTTTCATTTGGATTTGGAGCTGGAAGGATCACTCTTTGTGTCTGCTGCATTATATGTCATTGGATTTGTGGACTTTGAATTTGAGATTTCACAAGTAAGTTGGAAAATTGGTGTTGTTTGTTTGATTGGGGCCATGCACCTAGATGTATTTGTACGTTTCATCATTTTTTTAAAATTTATTGTGGTGGATGGCCTGTAGTTTCAGTAGGGGCCTAGTTGTTTCTTAGCAAGTAATTTTTCTTCTTTTATAAAGGAAACAGTTGCACAGTTTACTACATTTTTACCCATGTTTTGAAAACAATATGCAATATTTATTTAATTCACTATGTAGCCAAGTAGTCTGCCAAAAATAGGGCTTTCTCAGCCAGTAGGCCCAGAGCTACTAATCGGTGCATGAAACAACTCTTTCTGTGGTGTCTGTTGAATTTAAAGTTTACTTTAAACATCATTTTGGCCATGGATGGCATTGGATTAATAATACAAAATGTGTTTTTTGTGGTATGTCACCTTTTTTCATGTGTGTTAAATTAAATGCCTTTGTTGGATGTGTGTGGTTGTTGTAACTTGCAAATCTTTTTCACCCAGTGGATTTTCATTTTTGGCATTGTTGCATTAAAGATGTGTTGTTTAGCATGCATCCTTTGTCTGGCCAGTGTGTGAGTGTGTTTGTAATAGTGGGCCATCATTTGCCTTGGCTGAGCCTGCCCATGTGGCCAGGGGCCATTTTGTAAAGTCTGTGTCCATATAGGCCTGCTTGAGTTCATTGTTTTCCAGGCCTCCTGCTTGTTGTTGTTGTGACCATGTGGCTGGCGGCCATTTTGTGGAGGCAGTTAGTGTGCTTTTTCGGTTGCCATAGGCCTGCATGTCTTTCCTTTGTTCCTCTTGGCTTATTGCTTCTAGCTGTGGTGGCGTGGCCATGTGGCTAGCGGCAATTTGTGAAGGTAGCCAGTGTGATTTTGCCATAGGCCTACATTGTCTTCCCTTTGTAGGCTTATTGATTGTTGTTGTGGCCTGGCCATGTGGTTGCCGCCCATTTTGTGAAGGCAGCCAGTGTGCTTCTGCCATAGGCCTACATGCCTTCTTTGTGGTGGCCATGTCTTCTTGCTGGTTGTTGTTTTGCATGAAATTATTTCTTCTTTTATTCAGCAAAAATGTAGCACAGTTCACTACATTTTCTCTATGTTTTTAATAAATATGCAATATTGATTTGAATGGATTCACTATGTGGGCTAGTCTGCCAATGGGTTTTCCAATCAATAGGCCCAGAGGTACTCATGGGTGCATGAAACAACTGTTTCTGTGGTGTCTGTTGAATTTAAACATCATTTTGCCCATGGATGGCATTAGATTAAAAATACAAAATGTGTTTTTTTGTGGTATTTCACCTTTTTTTCATGTGTGTTAAATTAAATGCCTTTGTTTGATGTGTGTGGTTGTAACTTGCAAACCTTTTTAGCCCTGTGGATTTTTGTTTTTGGCATTGTTGCATAAAAGATGTGTTGTTTGACATGCCTCCTTTGTCTGGTCAGTGTGTGAGTGTGATTGTAATAGTGGGCTAGCATTTCCCTTGGCTGAGCCTGCCCATGTGGCCAGGGGCCATTTTGTAAAGTCTGTGTCCCAATAGGCCTGCTTGAGTTCATTGTTTTCCAGGCCTCCTGCTTGTTGTGACCATGTGGCTGGCGGCCATTTTGTGGAGGCAGTTAGTGTGCTTTTTCGGTTGCCATAGGCCTGCATGTCTTTCCTTTGTTTCTCTTGGCTTATTGCTTCTAGTTGTGGTGGCCTGGCCATGTGGCTAGCGGCCATTTTGTGAAGGCAGCCAGTGTGATTTTGCCATAGGCCTGCATTTTCTTCTCTTTGTAGGCTTATTGATTGTTGTTGTGGCCTGGCCATGTGGTTGGCGGCCATTTTGTGAAGGCAGCCAGTGTGCTTCTGCCATAGGCCTGCATGCCTTCTTTGTGGTGGCCATGTCTTCTTGCTGGTTGTTGTTTTGCATGCAATTTTTCTTCTTTTATTCAGCAAAAATGTAGCACAGTTCACCACATTTTCTCTATGTTTTTAATAAATATGCAATATTGATTTGAATGGATTCACTATGTGGGCTAGTCTGCCAATGGGTTTTCCAACCAATAGGCCCAGAGGTACTCATGGGTGCATGAAACAACTGTTTCTGTGGTGTCTGTTGAATTTAAACATCATTTTGACCATGGATGGTATTGTATTAAAAATACAAAATGTGTTTTTTTGTGGTATTTCACCTTTTTTTCTTTCATGTGTGTTAAATTAAATGCCTTTGTTTGATGTGTGTGGTTGTAACTTGCAAACCTTTTTAGCCCTGTGGAGTCTTGTTTTTGGCATGTTGCATTAAAGAGTGTTGTTTGGCATGCCTCCTTTGTCTGGCCAGTCTGAGAGTGTGAGTGTGTTTGAAATAGTGGGCCAGCATTTGCCTTGGCTGAGCCTCCCCATGTGGCCAGGGGCCATTTTGTAATGTCTGTGCCCATATAGGCTTGATTAAGTTAATTGTTTTCTAGGCCTCCTGCTTGTTGTTGTGACCATGTGGCTGGCGGCCATTTTGTGGACGCAGTTAGTGTGCTTTTGCCATAGGCCTGCGTCTGTCTTCCCTTTTTTCCCCTTGGCTTATTGCTTCCATTGTCATTTGTCAGCTGCAGCTCCCTGAGTGCTGCATCCCACGTGATGCTCAATGCCAAACCGTTACATTTGTATTTTTGTTGTTGATCTTCTTCTCTCCTATCCTTCCTGAGTGTACTGTACAGTACACCGTGAAAGCCCTTGTTGTTGTCAAAGTCTCACAAATGGTTACACTGTATTGTTAATTTTTTTAATAACTGAGGTAATAACACTAACAAGTGTGACCACACACACTAAATTATATTACTAGTAATTGAACCACAAGAATGCCACGTTTCACTGATGTTCTTCTTGCTTCTTTGCTTTTAGGTTCACAAAAGAGGAGGAGACAACATCACCGATTGTACTGCCAGACAGAAGGCCTGCGTACGGCGTCACGTGACGTGTGACCACAGACATCTCTTTAACTTGTGAACCTAAGACAAGTGCTGCTGCGTGCTAACTTATATCTTCAAGATGGCCCCAAAGAAAGGTACCAGGTCCAGTACCAAGAAAGTCAAATTTGCCAGTGAGAAGAAGAAGGCACTGCCACTTACCACCACCGGTATGTAACCCAAGACCTTTATTGGGAAACCGCAGCAGTGTCCGGGGAGCAAGCTGGGAGCAGCAGCCCCGCATCAGTGGACCCACCCCACCAACCTAGGCCCAAGTCTGTCTAGAGGCAGCCAGTTTAATCACGACAATGCCGACCAGCTGTGATGTTGAAATTGACTTATCGTTATTGCAAAGTAGTACCCAATCAATGCAGGAATCTCAGATAAGTGGGCAACAACAGCCATAACCACCCCCAATAGAAGTAGTTCCTCCCAAAGTAGGGGCAGTTCAAGAGATCGAGCTTCCTGCTGAGGAAGAAGAAGAGCATGCCACTCCTTCAGAAGATCCATTGTCCCCAGCAAGGAAAAGGCGGGTTAGTCCATCAACTTCTGCAAGCCCCCCTTTTGATGATCTAGACGCCACTTGGATCCCACCTCGGTTTGAGAGTGATACACACCACGAGACAAGGCTAGTAAAAAGGAAGGTTCCAGAAAGCCTTATAGTTATGGAGGTAGATGTAGAAGAGGAGGATGATGACGAGCCAGTCATCATGGACATTAGCCCCGCCCCAGTGGAGACCGACATTACCCCATCTCAAATTGCTGTGAGGGATGTGGCACGGATACCACCAACACCACCTCCAGCTGCCATATTTACAAAGCCCCGACAGCGACCTACATCCACCACAGCCACCTCAGTAGAAGTAGGTACTGCAGAAAGCCAAACTCACGCCCACCTACCAGTTCATTCGACATTGCAAGTGGCACCAGCAGCGTCAGAAAGTTGACCTCCCCAGTTTGGGACTTCTTTTCAGTTAGCAGGAAGGAGGTGAACATTGCTATATGTTCCATTTGTGGAGTAGGTGTTAGTCGGGGTAAGCTTGGTACAAACTATGGTACCGGAGGCCAAACAACCCATCTGAGAAAACACCACTTGATCCAGTGGGAGGCGCACCTTAGCGGCCAAAAAACTGCAAGTGTTGTTGGTGGAGGGGATGAAGAAGATCCGATCACGCTGGAAGGTGAACAAGAGGGAGACATTTTCTCCGGTACACAAAGCAGCCCTGTCCCCAGCAGTGCAGTGGTACCGCCCACATCATCATTAGCAACATTGCAATGGCACAAGAGTCAGGCCGAGACACCAAGGGGTCCAAGGCAAGAGAATACTGCAACGAAAAAGCACACATTGAGCCTATCAATATCTGGTCCCAAGAAGTCACCTGCATCAGTGGCACTAGAAAAGAAAAAAATCCAGGCTACCATTCTCAGCATGTTTAGGCCAGAGGGGCAGTACGTACGCAACCACCCAACAGCATATTTGTACAACGCGAAGCTGACTAAAATGTTAGCGCTTCCCTTTTTCTTTTGTGGAAGGCGTGGGTTTTCTAAAAATTGTGGCAACCATCTGCCCGAAATAGAAGGTTCCCAGCCGGTCCTATTTCACCAGAGTTGCTGTTCCAGCACTACATCACGACATGCTGGAATTGCTTGGACAAGCTTTGCAGCAGAGTGCTGTTCACACTATCCACCTGATGACAGACATCTTGACCAGTTGCCAAGCCACTGATTACATGTGCATCACTGCAAACTGAATCTCTTTTGTGGGGGTTAGAGAAAAGATATCTGCAGGTGGTGACACTGCTGACATTTTTAATGGCGCTCGGAAGCATGCTACAGTAGCCATGTTCGCCAGGGAGAAATCCCATACTGCTGCAAACATTTTGGAAGACTTTAACACTAAGTTCTTTGAATGGCTGCAACCAAGCGGGCTTAACATTGGTTTTGTTGCTACGGACAATGACAGTAATATAGTTAAGGCCATGGCTGATGGTGGCTATTTCAGGGTCCTGTCTTTGGCGCACTGCACTAACATCATTGTTCAAGACTTTCTGAAAAAAGAAGACCAAGTCAGCAACTTTCTGACCACCCGCAGAAGAATATGCACACATTTCAGCCATTCTTTTAAAGCCCGGAAGCAGCTGAGGATCATTCAACGTGATAATAGAATGACAGTTAAAGCACGCACCCAGGAGGTGCCAACACGTTGGAACTCAACTTATTACATGCTTGAAAGTCTGAGCAGTACAGACCAATCAATGAATATGTCATGCAAAGAGGGGATGCAACTGTGAAAGGAATGATCATTTAGATGGACCAATGGGGCCTAGTTAAATGCCTGACTGATATGCTGCTTCCTTTCGAGGTGTTCACACGTGAAGTCAGCAAGGAGGACTGTACCATGGGCCAAGCTATCCCGTTGTTGCACATGCTACAGGAACAGCTGAAGGAGGTGTCTGCAATGTACGCAGGTGTGGAGGAAAACAAAGAAGCATATGAGTTGGGGAAAATACAAGGGTGCAAAGAGACATTGGGGCACATGCATCAAGGTAGGCTTTTGCGATTCCCTAATTGCGAATATTAAGGAATCGCAATTAAGGAATAGCAAAAGCCTATGCATGTAGGAATTGCTAATAAAATAGCGATTACTAAACATTCCTTAAATGCGACTCGCAAATTGTGAGTTGCAATTAAGGAATGGCTTCAATTCATTCCTATGGGCCTATAGGCCCATAGGAATGAATGGGAATTGCATGCGCCATTTGCGAGTACCCAATAGGTACTCGCAAATTGCGCATGCAATTTCAAGGGTGCAAGAGTGCCAAAGGGACACCCTGTTGCACCCCTGAAATTACAATTTTGCCACATGTTGCACAGACACATGCCCCAAGGCATTTAAGGAATCGCAATTTGCGATTCCTTAAATACAATCACAATTGTACGCCGACGACACCCAGCTGATCCTCTCCCTCACCAACGACCCCACCACCGCCAGAGCCAACCTACACGACGGGATGAAAGACGTCGCCGACTGGATGAGGATCAGCCGCCTTAAACTGAACTCAGACAAGACGGAAGTCCTCATCCTGGGCTCATCACCCTCCGCCTGGGACGACTCCTGGTGGCCCCCGGCCCTGGGCACCGCGCCCAAGCCAACGGACCACGCACGAAACCTGGGCTTCATCCTGGACTCCTCCCCTGTCGATGACCAGACAAGTCAACGCCGTCTCATCTTCGTGCTTCAACACCCTGCGCATGCTCCGCAAGATCTTCAGATGGATCCCCACTGAAACCAGGAAGACCGTCACCCAGGCACTCGTCACCAGCCGACTGGACTATGGGAACACCCTCTACGCCGGAACCACAGCCAAACTTCAAAAAGACTCCAGCGCATCCAGAACGCCTCCGCACGACTCATCCTGGACATCCCCGACACAGCCACATCACCGGACACCTGAAAGACCTGCACTGGCTCCCCGTCAGCAAGAGAATCACGTTCAGACTCCTCATCCACGCACACAAGGCCCTCCACGACCTGGGCCCAAAGTACCTCAACGACCGCATGACCTTCTACACGCCCACCCGCCAGCTACGATCAACCAGCCACGCCTCGCCACCGTACCACGCATCCGCAGAACCACCGCCGGAGGAAGATCCTTCTCCTACCTGGCAGCCAAGACCTGGAACTCCCTCCCCACTCACCTTCGGCGAACCCAGGACCATCTCTCCTTCAGGAAGCAGCTCAAGACCTGGCTGTTCGAGCAGTAACTTACCCCCTCCCCCAGCGCCTTGAGACCCTCCCGGGTGAGTAGCGCGCTCTATAAATGCCGTGATTGATTGAATCACAAATTTGGCGATTTCTTATTTAGCGATTTTTGCATTTGGGATGATGCATCCCAAATGCAAAAATACCGGTCGCAAAGGGGCAGATTCTGCAAATCTGCCCGTTTGCGACCGGTATTTCGTTTGATTCATGTGGGGGGGTTGTGTCATCCAACCATTACATTTGTGCCACAATTCTTGATCCACGGTACAAACCATTACTGGACACTTTCATTCCTTTTTCAGACGGGTATGTTGCCAACTGCAAAACCTGGATAGCTGTGCAAGGAAGTCAGCTAGAAAAAGAACGGCTGGGAATTAGAGGCCCGCTCCTCCAGGGCACAACAAGGACTGCAGGGCAGCCTTCAAGTTCAACCTCAGAGCCTGAGTGCAGTGCGGTTGGCTCACATCAGCCAAAACTACCAACAACACCAAGAACAACATCAACAACAACAAGAACAGAAGCATCTGCCCCAAAATTGGCACAGGAATGGTTTCTATAGGCAGGGCTTAAGTCCAGTGCTGAGGCAAAGGCAAAAGAGGCCGAGCAAAGCGAAGCACCCATGACCATTGAGCGGATGGTCCAGGCCTATCTGGATGACCCAACAGAGGTCTACTTTGATCAAAACCCATTGCTGTATTGGTATGGGAAAAGGCGCCAATGGCCAGTGCTCAGCAGGCTGGCGATAAACTATCTGGCTTGACCCTGTAGGAAGTGTCTCTGCTGAGCCTGTTTTCAGGGCTGCTGGTGCCGTTCTGACAGTGAGAAGGACCAGTCTCTCGCCCCAAAACGTGGAGAGGTTAACCATGGTCAAAATGAATCAGCACTTTATACAACCGGATTACACCATACCTGAAGTAGCACAGCAGGAAGATGATGACGGCAACTCAGGTCATGGGAGCAGTGTGTTAGGTGACTTACTTCTGGGCGAACCACCAGAGTGTGAGGACGAGCTCTACTTCCCTGACAACTAGGCCCTTTCATTTTCGAGTTACTTTCTTACTTTCTTTCTTTGACGCCCCAAAAAAAAAAAGTATAGTTAAGGAACATTATTTACTTTATTATTTGTGTGTGTCACTGTCTTTCTGGTTCACAAATCCATCCCCACCATCTTACTCTTTTTATTGCCGGATCGGAGTTGCAACTGTGTGCTGTCAGTGAAGAAGTAAGTCCACTCCTGAGTCCTGACTCACCCAAAAGTCCTTTCCCTCAAGCCAGACATTGGATGGAGAATTCAAACAAATGTGTGCCTGCCTCCAACCCTGGGCCCTGACTATCTATCTATCCTTTCCTAACCCTGAAGAACCCGGAAGAACAGGTAAATGATGGGATGCATTGCACGCTGAGTGATTGTTGTTTGTTGTGAATGTCTACTATTCTACAAAGTGACTCAAGTCAATCTTTCCCTTCTTGTTGTTCAATAACAAAATTGTACTACTACAGGCTGATCCATTGCATTTTGAGTCGGGACGAGTCTGGAGGACTCACTCGGGAGTCAGACACTGTTGGTACGGACTCAGAGTTGGACACCATACTCGCAGTCAGGTCAGGAGGATCAGAGATGATTGATGGAATAATTCAGGGCGTGAGTGTGACTACTTCAACAAATGCCACCAGAAGAAGATGGAAGTTTTCAAATTCACTGAAACCAACCGATTTGGATGATGATGACTTTGAAGTGGCCTAAAGGTAAACAACAACACAGGCGATACCTACATGTCTGTGTAGTGTTGGTAGGCGGCGAGTGTGGTGTGACTGACAGCGGTGCATTGATTTTTTACTTTATTTGGAAAATGCTATGTTGCTGTGTGTATATATGTGTGCTCAGTGCTGTCTGGCTCAAATCTGAAGCTAAGTGGAGTTTGGGTGGGGGTGGCCTGTTATTGGAGGTAACTGCCAGAAACAGACATGATTTAGCCATGCTGCCTCTGAAAGTCTTCTTGTTGCACTCCCCTTATGCAGTTTAACGTTTTGATTTCTCCTTGATTTTTCAATATCCTTTTTGTTTTTCCATCTACAGGCCCTTTACCCTGCGCCATACTGGAAAAACAACTTACACTTACCTTACCAAACCGCATCTGCCAGGCACTCAATATTGACGGCTGGACAGTCCAAGAGGAATGCGGAGATGCAACTCCCAATTTATACGGTATAATTTCCATTCTCTTCAATTATTACGACTGTGTGTGTTGTTTATGCTTGCTTATTTTACTCCTACAGATATTTTAATTGTATTTGCTATCTTGCTAAGCCCGGTACAACAGAACATAATGTATGTAACTAGGGTCTCTCTGGGGGCAGACAGACAATTGCATAATTAATATACTGCCCTGTACTAGTCCAGCACCACTCATCATCATGCATGCATTTCCTTTTCCTCCCATAACAGATTTATGATGGTCAGCTGCCAAGATAAGTGTTGTCCATGTGGAGTGTTTGTCTTTGTCAAACCTTTTCCTCAAATCAATGTGATGTGGAAACAGGACTCCTTGACATAGAAAAGTACTACAAGGGCTGCCAAAGTGGTGCTATAGAAGACTGGATATTCTCCCCTTTAGATGACTCAGCACTGAGAATAGACTACCGTAAAATGAGTGTGAGAGTTTGCCAGACTGTGATATCTGGCAGAGACCTGCCCGGCACATCAACTGGAGCTCATACGAATGGTGAGACTAGCATGGCAGGCATCTATGGATATGAGGGGATGGCATGAGGCTGCCACCAGAGACACCCCAATCCAGGACAGTCACATTCTAAGAGAACTGGGATCACTATGTGGTTTCTGAAAATGGGATACAGTAGGAATCTCTAAGTTTGGGGATATATTTGGTGCGGATGCCATGAAACGTATGAGATGCCCAAGGAGGAATATGCCATACACAATTCTATAAATACGCACAGTGGAAATATGCACTTAATAGGTACAAAGAAGGGCTGTGAAACTAACATGAAATATTTCCCTTTTAGAACAGAATTCTGAAGGAACACCTGAAGAAGTAGGTGATTTCACAGGTGTATGGAACTTTAATAAATACACCACCAGAAGAGATGTTGTCAGTGAAGGTAAAATGGGAGGCAGATTTGGGTCCTCTGGATGATGAGGAATGGAAGGAGGAAAATTAGCTCCCCATGGAGGTAGCAATTCAAGGAGACTTTGGCCTAGTAAAGACCATAAAACATCAGGGTCTAGCTCAGTGCATTTGGATTCACACAACATGTCATCAACCTGAGAGGGTGTGGCATGCATGGTACTCTATTTCACACTTGGTGGGAGTGTCCAGATATTGCTAAATTCTGCCAAAAGATTAGAACTAGAAGTATTAATCATACAAATATAGTGGGACTCCAAAGGTTTTACTATTGAGAAGACACAGGGGTACAGTGAGCACTAAAGTATCAAAAGCTGCTCTGTAGCTCAAGACTAGTGGAAGCTAGACAAGATACTGCTAAACTGTGGGATGGCAGGCCAACACCCATATTCAAGGAGCAGCGGACCACCATGGGGGCATATTTACAAGGGGATTGCTGTACCCGAATGTCATTTTTTTGACGTTCCGGTGGCACAGTGTCCTGCACCATATTTACAAAGTGGCATTAAGCCACTTTTTGTGGTTTAACGTCACTTTGTAATTATTGTACCCTTTCACGCAGGTATCTGCGTGAAAGGGGCATGCAAGGGGTGTTGCTGTGGGTGTTCCACTGCAACATCCATTGCTTTCTGACGCTGCCCTAGATTTACAAGGATGTGTAAATCTGAGGCAGCGCCAGAAACAAAAGCCATGCAATAGCAGGCGTTAGGAAGGCACAACAAGGAGAAATACTTTTATTTCTCCTCGTTTTTGCTTTTTCTATGTGGGCTGCATTCTGCAGCACACATAGAAAGAGCAAAATGTAATTAATGATTACTTATGTGTAGGAAGGTGTCCCTTCCTGCACATAAACAAACACTAAATAATGGCAATTTGCTACTTTTATATGTGCTGCAGAATGCAGCCTACATAGAAGTAACAAATTGCCATTATCGATTGTTTTTGTGCAGGAAGGGACACATTCCTGCACATAAACAATCATTCCCTGCAACGCAGGCACCCTTGCACTATGGCGCAAAGGTGTTTGCATTGGTGCTAGGCAGCTGTTTTTAGGGCCAGGGCTAGGAAAAACACAGGGGTGCGCCGTATAGTTGTAAATACGGCACATCCCTGCATGTTTGAAATTGCGGCCCATGGCGCTGCAAAATTTTCCGCAGCACTGCGCTCCGTCATTTCCTTGTACATATGCCCCCTGGACTGGTGCATGGCGGCTAACAGGGAAATGTACAAAAGCAGGGGATGTCCCTGGAAATTCTCAAATGTATAGGATAGATGATATGAGCTACATGATATGAAGGTAAATATGCCAGCATAAAGAAAGTCAAAGGATTGACAAATGGCAGGCAAGGAGAGATGAACACGATGTAACATTACTTGCATGGGTGACCAGACTGAAACTTTGATTTGAAAATTGTGAGCAACATTACCCCATTCCCATAGTTGTGCATCGGAATAATAAATAACACCATATACTGTGCTTAACGCGAAGTAAGATATCAAATGGCAAGGTGTTCCCAGGGACACAGCTTGGTCAGTAAGATTGGGGAGGGGGCTGAGCCTCAGAATTTCCAACAGTCATGCTGGTATATAATGTTAAAATACATTATAAGACTAGCAGGGCACATGAGAGGGGCTTAAGTGGCAGTGGAAAGGGAGAGGAATGAGGATTGGTAGGGGTACGAAGTGAGGGAAAACACAATACTTTGTAAAATAACTTAATTTTTGAAGACCTTCAAAACAGAGACAGAGACAGTGTGTGTGCATTTTTGTCTCTCTGTAAAACTTTCTTGTGAAATCTGACAGACACCTCCCCATACCTGACTGAAAGCACTTGTACCCAACTATTTACCAGAAAATACATTTATTAGGGAGGTGTAACACTCCAAACACGCCCCTTAAGCTACACCCCTGGGTGTTCCGTCTTGGTGCTTGCTAATTTTCAGGCCCAGTCGGTACTTGGATTAACTGGTAGCAATAGCTGAGTAACCATGCAGGCACTGGTATACTGTGTGAGCCACGAGATCAGGCCCTGGGCCTTTTTATTAACTTGCATACACATCACGGCCTCTAAAATTAGGTTCACACATTATGAGAATTTCATAGGGAACACCCCTCCTTACATTTGTGGGTTTGGATTGTACATCTCCCAACACAACATTCCTCCTTCACCCAACAATGAAAATAAATAATTCAAAAGAAAAGTGTCAAACAAAAACACACACTCAAAATCACACCTCATAACATTGGGGAAATGTGTGTGAACAATACTAACAAAAACACAGAGTCACATTAGCGTCCTCAGCTCTCTGAGGTTCACATTCTTAGTTCAGGACAACATTTTTCAATCTGGTAGAAACCGCTGGTCTTGGTCTAAGGTTGTATCTGACCGCCCCTTTTCGACAGGCTTCGAAGTTGTCCTCAGCTAGCGATTCGCATTGTGACGATATCTCCATAGCAGGGCCTTCGCTTGAGTGGGCTCTGGAACTGTCTCCACGGGAGGTGGGTGAACCAAGCGACTGTTTAGTAGCATCAGCCTTTACAGGCTGTGTCAAAGGTGGCATGAGAGCGTTTTCCTTTGGGCCCCCACAAGCATCATCATATCTGAAATCTTCTAAAGGAGGAGCATCCTGGTGGCCATCAGGCCTGTGATTTGGTTGTCTGTAGAGCTGGAGAAGTTATTCATTCCTGGTAATAGTCTCACCTTCTTTCCTTGCTGTTATCATTGTTCCTTGAACAACACTGACTTTCCAAGGGTCTATCTCAAATGGCACAAGGAACTTACCGCCAGGATGCTGATTCCAGACAAGTACTGAGCCCCCGACTTGGATATGCCTATGCCGGGCTCGGCTTCTCTGTGACGTCTTGTCGTTCTGTACTTTCTGTTGGCGTAAATCCACTGCTGCTTCATCTCTGACTGATGATGGCTCCTCAATATGAGGAATTGTGTCGCCCACCATCCTAATCATACACAGAGTGTTGGGGCATACTCTGGTCGTGGCACCTGGGGTGAGCGGGTACTCCCGAAGGAAAGCATCTAGAGCACATTCCATATTCTGATTGTTGGACAGCGCAGTTCTCCGAAGTTTATTTACGGTTCGCATGAAGCATTTGGCCTCCCCATTTGCCTGCAGTCATCAAGGAGTTATCCTCCTGTGATGAACACCCCTGGATGCCATGTAGTCAGCAAACTCCTGACTGGAGAACGGGGAACCGTTATCTGTCCTGAGTTCACTCAGCGAACCATGAGTAACCATAACTTTCTCTACTCTGGATATGGTGTGACTGGAAGTCATGAAATCAAGAATCTCGACTTCAAGATATTTTGAAAAGTCATTGATTATCACCAGCATGTGCTGGCCATCTGGCAGGCTTCCAAAGTCAGCACTCGCACATTGCCAAAGAAAGGAAGGAATGGTTTCTGTGATAAGAGGTGCAGGCGGCTATGCAGGACCCACAGTTTGACATGGTGGGCATTGTAGTACTGTCCGTTCTACCACCTGTTCTAGTCGTGCAGGTATCACCAACCTGGGATCCCTCAATAGGCACCCTACGGGGGAAACAGCGAGTTAATGACGGACACTATGCAGTGACAGAAGTGTCAACTGCGCTTCCTGTGTGTGATGGGACACACTGTGAGTGACCCCTTTCCAGTTCCCTGAAGCTACAGGCGACATTGCTAACTGGACACATTCATCTATTGTGGTGGCTTCATCAATCTACCCCAGAGAAATGGGCAGAGGCCTCGAACTCTCAACAACTAACTTGAAATATACTTAAAAATTCATCTGCATCCGATTCTTCATAGGCAGTGGCTAGTCTTGCATGCCTGGACAGATAGTCTACGGGATTCTGAGTCCCCAGCCTGTATACAACAGAGAAGCTGTACTCCTGCAGCTGGAGAATCCACTTCTCAATCCTCAGTGATGGTTTTGAGGATTATTCAGTGAACAGGGAAATCCCTGGCTTGTGGTCTCTGTGAACTACAAAGGGATGACCATAGACCTATACTTGAAAGTGCTGACATTCCCAATGAATAGGAATTGCCTCTTTCTCTAAGTGAGAGTACCGCTGTTCAGTGTCTGTCAAAGCCCAACTGGCATATGCTGCTGGAACCCGTTCACCCTTTTCTTGTTTTTGGGATAGGACTGTCCCAAGACCTGTGGGTCTGGAATCCACTAAAAACTCAGAGTCATGGTGAGGATCGAAATAAGCCAGAGTAGGGTATTCAGAAAGTGCTTGTTTTTTGTGCTTTAAATGCTTCCTCTTGGGGAGGACCCCAATCCCAGATAGAATTTGCTTTTGTCAGTTCCCCAAGTGGGGCAGTAAGGGTGGTCAGTTTCTGAATGAAACGGCCACAGTATGTGACCATCCCCAGGAAACTACGCCAACTGTGGCGCTCATGGGGGCAGGGGCAGATTGAATGTCCTGTACCTTTACTGGATCTGGCATAACACTGCTCTCACGGAAATGGTATCCGAAGAAAGATATTTTCCTCTGGAGGAATGCACATTTTTCCTTATGGAGTGTGAGCTCACTATTTAGTAATCATCGTAATGTCGCTCTTGGTCTAATGAAATGCTCTTCCAAGTTTGGGCACTTGCACTAGAATGTCACCGCTGACATTGATAACTCCTAGTCCGGCCAATACCCCTCGGATTGTGTTCTGAAAACTTCAGCCTCGCTGAACACTCCAAAACTGAAGCGTTTGCATCTCCACAATCCCACATGGGTGGAGAATGTTGTGATAGCTCTGGTCTCTGGCGCCAGCATCAGCTGATAGTATCCAGATCGGAGGTCAATTTTGGAGAACCATTGTGAACCGCTTACTTCTGCCGATGCCTTTCACGCCGGATGGCCACGTTGCCCAGTCACATATCCACACATATGCGGACTTCTCCGATCTGCTTAGGTTTTTGGGCCACTACAATCGGGGAGGCCCAAGGGGTCGGGCCTTCTACCCTTTCTATAATGTCTGCCTAATCCAGCTTCTAGAGTTCGTCTTACACTTTCGGGCGGAAATGGAATGCTAACCGACAATGTCTCAGCGCAACTGGTTGAATTGCATCGCCAATGTGGAGTTGTATTAACCGTTTTATCAGGGAACCAATACCTTCAAACAACTGTGTGAATTCAATCAGTAGATTGTCCACACCTCCTAAGTGGACACTGAATGCAAAAGAGACTAAAAGGAGATGTTCTGCCGTCCGACAGCATGTCCAAGCCTCCTTTGGTGACATACGCATTTCGGTTATGAAGATACCTGCAAGAGGGAGGGGCGTTGATGAGCTAAAGGAGAATACCTGGGTAATGGTGGGGTGCAGAGCAGGTTGTAGTGGGAGAGTCTGTAGAATGAACTGTGCCAAGATGTTGATCGAGGCATTCATGTCAATAAAGGACGGGAACTTGATAGTCCGCAAGAACGATTGTGCATTTTGGGATCTGTCTCCTGTTAAAATCTCTGGGTTTCATGTATGCACAACAAGCACCCCACCCTCCACATCCTCATCATCCATGTCCTCTTCATCATCCAGGAACCCTATTGTTGCAGGGATTCTGCTCAGGAACAGAACTGTACTTGGGACCATAGAACAGCAGTAGTTATGGACTGGGTTGCCATACCACCTCAGTACCATGAGCCCAAGTCAAACTAGCTATAGTGTCTCACTTGCCCTCCTACTCATAACCAGAGGAGCAAGTGAATTGACACCCAGAACACAACACTACTGATCCTCTCAGGGATCGCGGTGAGAGGACATTCTCTTTCGCTCACACACTCGTACACAATAAAATATGAAAGAGACACGAAGGAAGTTTGAAATATGTATTTAAACTATTGTGCTCTGAAATACAGTATACATGCCACAATTAGAAAACAACTGCCTAGCAAGAATATCATCAGCATTGTCAATAAAACGTATATTATAAAAAGCCCTGTCATATTATAAGACAGTATAGCCTAAACCCCTCCCCTTTTACAGAACCAAAACTGATCATATAGCAAAGATCTCTGGGCTTAGCAGCGGACTCCTTACCTTAGCATACACAGAGGAACGAACTACATCTCAGATACAGCCATGATCTTCTCTCTGAAAATATCTGTCTCTCTCTCTGTGTTACAGTGATGTGCATACCTATATGATAAGGTTCACATGTTCATAAACAACAGCTGCATTTCTGTGTTGTGTCTAGGTACGAGGCCTGACCAGAACAAAATAACAAGGGACTTTGTTGTTTGACCTTGTCCACTGTTCATACTAAATCCCAGGAAAGAACAGAACTAGAAAACATCTGCCAGTTCTTTGCGAAAATATAATGTGGCTCAGCAGCTAACGTGATCATGTAGTAACGTGTGCAAAGCTAATGTGGTCTGTGTTGTGCATAGTTAGACTAACATAGACAAAACTACAATAGGCCCTGTATAGAACACATGACACTATGGTCTCTATTGTGTTCATGGACTTGTCTTTTTGTGTTTTTTGAGATGCGGAGGAATGGCATATTTGGCAAACTGATTGAGTTTATTTCATGCCAAACATTTTTTTCCTTGCGCGGGACAAGGTCCCTGATGTATATATGGCCCTTCGCACCAGTGACATACTTTTGGAGTAATGGCGAGTTTCTTCTTTTCAGCACTCAGTGTTGTCAGCGCATTGATGGGTTCATTTTTCACCTGTCGTTGTAGAGCTGCTTCCATGTATGTGGCACGCTCTTTTGAGAGTTCTTTGGAGTACCTCATTGTGAATATGTTGGCCATAGACATCCCTAGGATCTAGAGGATGTTTTCCCTCAGTTTGGTGGACAAACAGCCCGGAATTAATTGGGCTCTGATCTCATCATCAGCATCTGGTAGCGCGCATGTACTGGCTAGGACTTTCAGGCGAGCATATAATGTATCTAAAGATTCTTCTTGTTGTTGCATGCCTTGATGCAATAGGAACCACTCATAATCAGGATTGGCGAGCATCTCAAAGTGAGCAGTTAGTGCCTGTCTTAAAGTAGTGTATGTGAAAAGAGGGCAAGCTTCGGCCACTGACTTCCCATGCTTGTGAATGGCAGCACCCCCTAGATGTAGGAGCATGATGCTTCACCTGTCGTTGTGCAATGCCACAGCTGCAAAGTAAGTTTCTAGGCATTCAACCCAGTTCTTCCATTTTGCTGCCTGTGAAGACGGAGGGCCGTTCACCTCAAACGGCTCAAGGGCGGGAACTGATGCCATTGGTGGCTTATTGCAGGGCAAAAGTGGGCTGTTCAAACACACACAGTCAGAGGCCGCCGTTAGAAAAAAAAAAAAGAAGCATTTAAACCTTCAGTGCATGTTGAGAGTCAGAGCAGGGTGCATCAGCAATGTGACGTGGAACACAAATACCTTGTAGCATCTCTCCGCTGTCCAAAGGAAGACATTCTGGGTTTCGATGCAGAAAATCAGGACCACACAGCAAGATAGAGCAAGCAAGTGCATGTGGTATGAGACTGGGTCTTCCTCCTCTTCGCCAATTGTTCCATCTGGGTGCTTGCTAATTTGCAGGCCTTATCTGCACCTGGATTAACTGGAAGCAAAAGCTGAAAAACCACACAGACACTGGTGTATGTTCTTTGTGAGCCATTAGGTCGGGGCCCCGGGCCTTTTAATTTATTTGCATTCACATCACGGCCTCTACTATTAGGACCAAACATAATGGGGGGGTTACATAGGGAACACCCCTCCTTACATTTGTGGGTTGGGGTGGTCCATCTTCCAACACAACAAAAGGGTTTTGTGCATTGTGTTTATAATGTCGACGACACCCATGGTTAACCATCTTCTGATCCTTGAAAAATTTATAAAAAAAGGATTTAAAAAACTGAGGGGCATATTCACAAGGAACTATCACCGAAATAACGGCACTTCATCGCAGCCAAAGTCGTGATAAATGTACCCCCCCATTCACAAGCCCGTGTTAACAGCCCACAGCACCAGTTTACCCGCGATAGCAGCCACAAAAAACATCGCCACAGAGGACCCTCGCAAATATCGCTAATGAGATGCAGAGTAGGCGTTCCCGTGACAAAAGCAGAGACAACAGCACACCTCAACATTCACAAAACAGGCGATAAGGCGCGTTAGCACCAAGAAATCTACACCAGCTCTGACCTGGTGTAAAGTCGGATGGCAGCCAGCACCACAAAAGGGAGCACAGCCCAGGGCCACATCCGAAGGGCAACAGATGCAATGGAGCCACCCATCATGCGGCCCGGACACCCAAGAGGGCCACAACACCCACCACCACCACCACCCCCAAGACCCCATCCCACACCCAGAACACCCCCCCCCCGGACCAACACAGACGCAGCGCAGACAAAGACAGCGGAACCCCAGGAAACGTACCAGCCGCACAGACCCAACACCTGACAATGTCACCTTCCACTACAGGCTGAAAGGGACAACCAACCTATGCATCCTGACCATCATCGCCTAACAGGCCTACGGCAACAACACAGCGGACAACCATCATCCCACCCCACACAAAGCTGATGGCGTGGCTGCACCTGTGGGCCCCTGGGACCCCCATCCAACACCCGCCAGAGTCGGAGGAGTCTCACAGCCAGCCACATACAAGTCCCCCACACCTGCCCTGGACATCACCATCACCCTGGTAACCCAGTCCCCATACGTACAACACAAGGCGCAGGATCCGCTGGAGACCAAGCAAGGACCATACGTCATAGCAGGATGCACGCACGTGTTGGGGGCAACACACAGCACACATGTACTACCTGTGCCCCCTGGTGACACAGCACACAATCACCGCAACAGGAGGCACACGTCTCACACCAATGTGCAGGCAACAACAGAACACCGTGGAACACCCAACAATGTCGCCTCCAAATACACAGCCAGTGTGCATGATACCTTCATCCTCCGACAGTCCATCATCAACCAGCGTACCCAGGATGGCAACAAGGGAAATGTCCAGCCCCTTGGCAACATACAAATGAACATCCCACACACCTCAACACCACAACCATGCAACTCACAACTCTGGCAATGCACACGTCACAAAATCACATACAACAGGCACTTATATGCCCACCCACCAGACACGACAATATGCCCACCCACCAGACACGACAGAACAACTTGCAATGTCCACATGGGCAAGCCCTGAACATGAGCCAGCAACGGCATGGCACCTCAGCCACACAATAGCCGAATGTGGGGAGAGGTGGCAACCAGGCATGTGTGAAGGATGCAGTAGAACCATGATTGGGAAAGTACACAATGCCAACAGTGCCGGAGATGTGCTGGACACCTCACAGTATGCAGAACACACCCATATCCATGGCGACATACACCGCTTGCGTATGGAGTGTAGTGGACAGTGGACGCCACCATGTCACCACAGCCAGTGGGGGACATCGCGGAAATGTTGCCTGTTACGCCCCCCCATAAGCGTCAGTGTAGTGGGATGGCCCGGCGTACGCTACACCAGCGTAGGGGTGTGAATAAAAAGCACGTAGGCCTGGGCATGGTCCCCTTCCGGAAAGACCAACGTCTCTGCCAGGGCGGCACCTCCCACCCCGCCACGAGGCCGATGCCGTCCTCGTGAGCCAAGTTGCCTGCGATGCAGTGCGCCTGCCGGTCCCCAGCACGCTGGACCACGAACACGTCAGGCCCGCCCCTGCGCAGCCAGGCCACACTGATCACCTTCCGACACCGGCGTGTGTCAAGGAGGGCCCACCACGTGCCAGCGCAAGCTCCAAGCCTGAGTCCCGCGAACTTGGCAGTCAGCTCAGACCACCAGGCCTCCACGACACAGGCCCGCTTTATTCCCTTTTCGTTGACGCACTCCATTGCCGCCCCCGGACTACTCTTCGGACCAGTAGGTCCCACATGTGGAACTGTGTCTTGAGTCATGAATGGCAGTGACCCCATATCCCGGCCAGCGGCCACAGCACCAGACCCCCCCAGTTCAGTGAGGCATAGTTCCATATGGGCATCTTGCGACACGTGGTGCCACTAACCCTGTTCAACGCCAGCCTGCTACACGTGGTGCCACTAACCCTGTTCAACGCCAGCCTGCTACACGTGGTGCCTCTAACCCTGTTCAATGCCAGCCTGCTACACGTGGTGCCACTGAACCTGAACTACGCAGGCCGGTGGGGCCATCCAACCTATGCCGGCGACACAGGGTGAATGGGCCGTGCTGACCGCTGCCTCAGGCCTACACCACGGTCAGGTAGGTCACACATTTGGAACTGAGTCTTGATTACACCATGGCAGTGAACATTATTTAAGGCAGAGAACTATTCACCATACACCCTTCGATGTGGTGGCAACAAGTCTGTGCATGGCATCACAACCACACGTGTCTGTGGGCCTACGCGGACCACTGCCCTCGGCCTACGCTGCGCTTGAGTGGGATCACAGAATTGGAACTGAACATCGGTAAATCAAAAGGCTGAATACATGTCTACGCACGCACGGAGGGGCGTAAGAGGATGACGCGTTGCAGGCCGGAGGGAACAGGATCATTGTCACGGAGGTGATTGAACACCACCGACAACTGCCACTGTGTCACTAACTCTGTGGCCCGCGAGCCAACGACAGGTGGCTGTGGGCCCATGCTGACCGCTGCCTCCGGCCTACACTGCGGTCCAGTAGGTCACAGAGCCTTGATTTGGCAATGTCGGAGTACACATCTGTGTACCGGCATCATCGCAGACTGCACGCCCTCACACCACCTGTGCCGCTAAGTGTGATCCCCGACATTCATGGACACTCACTGGTCGTACATTGGTGGCATTCGTGTCAATGTAATAGGGGCTAGTTTTCATCCTCATGTAGCTGATCCCAAATTGTTGGTGACAACGAGGGTTGCGTTTTCCACTCCTCAATTTGCTGCTTCCGGATAACATCAGACCTTCCGCATCATGCCCTGGAGGACACCTTCCACTGTCCCCCGCAACACTCCGCAACATACACCTCGGACATTGATGGGGACCCGCTCAGGTCGCATGGCCCATCTGACTGCACTGCAAGTCACCGTCCCATGGCTGGGTGCCTGTGCCTGCTGCAGTGCATCCGGGGCCACTAACTCTGTGCTGCTCAGGCCTGGGACCCCTTCTTCGGAGACATTGAATGGCCTCTGTAGCGATGGTCTTGGGGTCATCAACGCCATGTGTCTGTGGCCCTGCGCTGTCCGCCTCCTATGGCCCCAACTGCGGGCCACAAGGGCCCACACATGGCATCGGGTCTTGACCGGCCCGGACGTCGCATCACTGCAGGAGGCACACGCCACCACGGCATGGACCACCTCCAACCGCCATCTGCCAGAGTCGAAAGGGTGGTCCTGACAGACCTACGGAGTTGCCCAGACCTGTCGTGGATGCCATCATCGGCCTGCTGCCCTGCTCAGCACTCCAGGTGCCAGTGACTCAGTGCACCGCAAGCCATTGTCCGTTACTGATTGAGTTTTGTGCTGTTGTGAGGTTGCGCAGCAATGTCACCTCATGCAGTGTGGAAGACCTGGGACCATGAGGAGGAGGATGTGTCGAGTGTGCGGACGGGAGAAGGCACAGACAATGGGAGGGCAGGTGGCAGCAGCCCCAAGGCAGGAATGCAGACTGGTGGCGGTAGTCAAGCTACACACCCGGATCTGATACTGGGTATTGCACTGTGGACTGCGGACGCAACTGTCACCTCAGGCAGTGTGGGAGACCTGGGACGTTGATGAGGAAGTTGATGCAGGTGTACCACACCCCACTGCATCTGCATCAGGACTAACCCGAAGGGACACAATCCTAGCAATTCCTTCACATGAGCGCGCTCTTCTCTAGTGCCCCAACCTCAGTGCACTTCAACTCACGGAACGTCCAGACTGTATATTGGGTGACCTCTGTCCTTACTCCGGATCCCTCCATGTTGCTCTGCAATTGACTCTGTTATGCTGGTGTTTTCTGTTTCCATTGCACTGGTGTCCACTGTTCAGGTTGTTGGCAGCACCAAGCACTCCTTGCGGGCTGGCTTATACTCACCCCACACACATCCAGCACAGGCGTCACTGTACATGTGGCCCTGCCAATAAAGGGGCCGGGTACACGTGCCCGTAGCCAGTTCAACATGATATGTGCATGTGTCTCTGTGGAGGTGTGGGTCTCCTTTGTGGGGTGTAGGTGGTCCCTGAAGGGTATTGGACACCCACGTATGTGTTCTACTTCATATTCAATGGGTTAGGCAACACCCTCACCTGTTGGGCCACCTCCTTTTGGCGTTCGGCCACCTGGCATTGGGGTGCCATGTGTGGGTGGGTGAGGTGTTGTGAGGCAGCCGTGATTGCGGGTGCTTCATGCTGTGTGGTCTGTTGCAGAGTATGGGTTCTCCTCTGAGTAGCTTGTCTGCCCTGGTCCTGGTGGTGGGTTGTGTGGGATGTCCATGGGCTGTTGTAGGGCGTCGGGGTCGGGGTGTGGTGTTCGTCTCAGGCATCACTGATGGGTTGTCTGTTCAGACCTGCTGGAGTTGTTGTTTGTCCCTCAGCATTGTGAAGGGGAGGTGCATGTTGGCATTGTGTTGGCGCCTTGTTCTTGTCGACATGCAGACTGTGTGACAATGTACATTGTGACTGTTTGGGCGGTGGTGGCTATTTGAGTTGGGGCAGTGTACATTTGGCCAACATGGCTGATGTGGGGTTGTAGGGGTAGATGTGCATCTCACAGTTCCCTGCTCTGTCCAATGTGATTGTTCTGTTTCTGCGCCTGGGTGGACCCAGTTGTGTCCCCTGTTCTGCAGTGTGGGTGTTGCACTTTGTGCCACATTGTCATGGTATGTGCTGTGATTGCTATGTGTGTGTGCTGCAGTGTGCTACGGGGATGGGGGACATGTCCCTGGGTACTTGTGGATGTGCAGTGTGCTACACCTCATTGTGCATGTGTGGCATTGTGCCCGTCACCCCCGTCCCCCCAGTCCCTGTTGGATCCTCACCCTGTTGTTGTTGTGTCAGGTCTAGTCAAGCTGTGTCCGTACTCCCTGCTCCTTGCACCCTCTCCACACTGATGACTGTGGCCTGGCTTTCCTTCTGCTCCTCCTGTGTCGCTGGACTGCCACCTCCTGTCGCCGTTGCTGCCTTCCTGTTGGCAGCGGGTTTGTGCCTGGTTTCGGTTGTCACGTCCTGGCGGAGCCTCTTGGCCTCCTGGATTGGCCTCCTGGGCTCTGCGACTGCATTCCAGGCGGTCTGCTTGTGTGTCATTTGCTGGTAGTGTTCTGTCGCATCCGTGGCCTTGGTCTTGTTTTCCTGCGGTCTGCACCCCGTCTTCCTCTCCATTTCCTCCTTGGCCTTCCCCGACCCAGTTGTTCCTTGCTGGTGGTCTGTGGGGGTTGTGGGGTTCGCGTTGCCCTCTGCGCTTGGTCAGGGTGCATGGATGTTGCTACGTGCTTTGGCTTGTTTCTGGTGTGTTGTGCCTGTGGTTTTTATGGTGCAATTGCCCGCCAGACGCGTGGGAGTTGCGGGCCTGAGGCTGCTTTTCGCAGCTTTTTGTACCGCGGTTGGCCTCATCGCATGATTTCCGCGTTTCGCATTTTTTGGGCGTGGTGTTGATTTACACGGTGGCATTTGACGCGTTATCTGGTGACTATCGCATGCTACCGCATGTTGTGAATCCCACGTTGACACAGGGTTATTTTCCTGTGATAGGCTGTGTTATTGGAAGTTGCGTTACACTACTCTTGCGGTAGTTATCACGCGTTCTTGTGAATA